>SNQJ01S0020615.1:25571-56923 GCA_010110895.2 Picea sitchensis
TGTCGCGGGTTAGTGATAGTGTCGCGACACTTTGAAAGTGTCGGCCATGTCGCGATATATTGCACCGAAAATTTCGGCACCCATAAAATTTCGCGAAATGTCGCGACATATTCGATATATCGCCGACATTTACAGCAGTGCTTTCTCTTGTTCACTCATGCTCGTATTGGAAACATACGCTTTCTTTAATGGATAGAGTGGAAACATCACTTGAATTTTGGAAGTTTGATTTCAAAGAAAGCGTGGGTATTCTCTTTGACCAATACGTCTCCTTCATGAGGCCAACTCAACCTTCCAACTCTTTTACATGCCATTTCCCCTCACCCTAAAAGCCTATCATCTCATTGGTTGTTTTTCTCAATGAGTTGTCTTCACCTTGGGATCTTTGAAAAGTGTTGAAGATCCAAGACGGGTCTCTTGGTCTCCCAAGGATATATAAGAAACCCCTCACTCCCTCATTCAACACCATTCTTCACAGTATTGTTATGCTACCGAATTCTTCCCATCCCTCTCTCTCTCTCTCATTACTTTCACATTGTTTCACTGGTTTTGGTTCTTGAAAAGCTTGTAGTAGCATTGATGCTACAACCTCTTCCCATTTAATCATACAGAAATTGCTTTGGAGGATACTGTGGCGTTCAAGATTAGTCTGGATTTGTCACTTATTGTGAGGTGATATCACTCTGAATCTTTATGTGTTTTGGTAAATAGTTGCTCAAGTAAATTAGTTTACTAGGCTAGGTGAGGCAATAGTGTAGTTGCCCATCTATATATTTTGTGCATGCTTATTTAATAGAAACTATGTTGTCTTGTCTATGCATGCAGGATATTATCTGTTGTTCCATCTCACTTATGGTTTAAGTTTTGCATATCACCTCTATGAAGTTGTTGGAATAGCTTCAAGGACAAATGTACCCTCATCTTCGCTTACACTCCACTAACATTCTCTGTCCCTCTTCCTCATTCTTTCAGATTCAATTTTTGGTATATAACATGCTCAGATTGGTCATTTGATCATTACAATTTTCTGGATTTGTATGCACGAAATTTCTACATAAAAACAAAAATTTCATAACTTTGTTGAGTGTGTTGCAGCTCAAATTAGCAAGCAATAGCTTGCTGATTTTTGCAGGTTCTTACCAAGACAAGAGGGCATGCTGCCCAACCCCATACACAACACACCCTCAAAACAACTCCTTGAAGTGGTAATAGTTTCTCATCCTTCTTTCCTCTCCAAAATATTGTAGACGCAAGCCCAAAGGAGTTGTACCCAAGTGGTTTGCTTTCCTTTCCTTCAGTCTTTACTTTGCAAGTTTAGATTAGTTTTCTTTCATGTCTTTCCTTGCTTAGTTTAGCTAGATTAGTAGTGATTTCTACATGCATGTTTAAAGTTAAAATAATCTAGAGTAGATCTCACACTGAACATAACTACGCTAGCTTAAAGCTCGTGGAGGCATTGTGGTTTTCCTTTTCTACTTCTCATTCAGTAATCTTTGCATGCAATCTCTAATTGTTAAATCTTAATCCAACACACATGCATCAAATAACTGGCTAATTAGTCTTTCATTTCAGTCATTTACTTCACATGCAGTAATCGCTCTTAGATTTATATTTTAATATATGCATGCAAGTAATTGTCCCTCCAAGTGATAATTAATCATTTTTAATTTCCGCAAGTTATATGTTTTGCTTTAAGTTTCATATGCAATCTAATGTTTTATAAGAAATTTAACTTGCAATCTTGTGCTGCAAAGGCTTCAGCCTTCACAATCGACACCTTCAGTTCTTAATACTCACATCCAATAAATCGACACCTAAGAACTAAATCTGCAATTTCATTGTTAAGAGTTCAAACTTGTCTTCAGTATTTTGGAAATCCTTTGTTAAGAAAGCTACAAGCATTCAGTCACACTTCGTCATATTTAGCTCATAGGTCTAAAATAAACTAATTAGACTTAATAGGACACCATAACTCGCCATCTTCGCCATTTAAAACGGGGTTTTGAGGAAAGCCACGGAAGGTTTTCCGGAGTACTCGGCTTTAGGGTTGACCTGTGAAGCTAGGATAGGCCTCGTTGCCTCACTTCTTGAGCATCCAACAACCACTTGGTAATAGGGGGAGGAGAGTTCTAGGTCGACACCTAGATAGGGATAAAATTAATCTCACACTTAATCACTTAATTTAATTTTCAATCTACAACATCAACAATACAATTACACACTTGCAAGCTCATTGATCTCACTGTCTTTTAATTTACATTCATATGCAAGCTATCTTTGATGTGTTGTAGAAATAATATCTAAGTGGTTAAATCTTTCATTTGGAATATTTGGCTTTCCACGTTTTTCATCTATCTTGTATCCCTATACTTGTGGTGTGATCCTTCAAGAAGTGTGCATCCACCTGGAGGCATTCTCTTGATTGGGCCTTCAGTGCTTTGCGTCTCTTGGCCATTGAAAAGCAGTCCAACGCAAGTCTATTTGTTGTGATCATGCTTGGCTTGATGTGTTGATGGTCTCTCATCTTGTATATTTTCTTTCCTGCACATTTCAAGCAATTGTTAGAATATTGTATATCTTGTATCTAGTTTAAGTTGTAGATCTTAGATATTCTTTTGTATCTAGGTGTATCTATCTTTTTGTAATCTTTTATAAACTTGTAATTATCTTGTAACAAACATCCCCTTACTTAGTTAACCCCATTGCCCAATCTTAGGCACTAGTCTTAATTGCCCTAGGAAAAGGTCCGACTCTCATACTTAGATAGTTGCATCTTTCATTTGTTGATTGACATCATACGCTAGATTCCCCTTAACCTTTTAACTAATTAAAACCAACTCCTAGAACACTTAATCGTAAATCTCATCTAGTAACTAGGGTCTACCCCCCTTGGCTTCCCTAGGAGTTAGCCTAGACGGAAGAGGTTCAAGTCAAAGTGACAGCGTGGACTTTCAACCTAGGCATCGTGCCTCCAAGGACACACTAAGTGAGCAGGACTTAGCTCACATTTGCAAGTGTTTATAAGGACGACAACACCTTCCATCCTAACTTTGCATTCAAAATGGATGTTCTTGTTATAGATGTGCGAGATGCATGGGGGATGCTTCTATCTAGGAAATGGGGATCTCATATGGGTGGTTGTTTAAATATGGATCTGACATTTGCAACTATTCCATACCCTCCTCCCTCAACTGAGAGTTTCAGACTCTTTAGGGAAACATAAAGGAAATCTCATATAGAAGACCCTAAAGAGCAATTTAATGAGTTTTTATGCCAAGTGTCTAATATGGGTGACTTTTCCATATGTTCTAGCTTCTTAGCACCAACTCAAGAAAAATTCAATGATAAAAAAGCAAGCAATAAAGCTTGAAAGATGAATTTTGATGGAGCCCACTCAAGATCAGGCAAAGGGGCAGGAATTGTTTTAAAATCTCCAACTGGATAGACTTACAATTTTGCATTCAGACTTGAGTTTGATGCAACAAATAATGTGGCCAAGTATGAAGCACTTTTGCTAGGCTTGGAAATTGCTAAGGACATGGGTATCAAGATTCTGAATATAAAGGGTGACTCGGACTTGGTAATTCTCCAAGTAAAAAACAAGTATGCATGCAAAAGTGAGAGGTTAAGAAGATACAGAAATGTTATTTGGGATGTCATAGAATTCTTTGATGCTATGGATCTCATTGCTATCCCTAGAGATCAAAACAGCTTGGCTAATAGTCTAGTTGTAGCAGCTTCTACCCTCCAGCCTGTTACCATCCTTATACACACTTGAAAACGTGAGCCAAGTCCTGCTCACTTAGTGTGTCCTTGGAGGCACAATGCCTAGGTTCAAAGCCCACATTGTCACTTTGGCTTAAACCTCTTCCGTCTAGGCTTACTCCTAGGGAAGCCAAGGGGGGTAGACCCTAGTTTCTAGATGAGATTTACGTTAAGTTCTAGGAGTATATTTTAATTAGTTAAGGTTTAGGGGGAGTCTAACCTATGATGCAAAGGCAGAAATGCAAGATGCAAGACTTCTTATGTCAAGCAAGCCTTTCCCTAGGTCAACTAAGACTAGTGCCTAAGGTTGGGCAAGGGGTCAACTACTATTAAAGGGTGTTTAATTACAAAGATTTACAAAGATTACAAAGATACACTTATGCTATAGCAAGGTTAGATACTTACAAATAAAGAATGCTAGATACACAATGTTACAATATAACAAGCTAACCACGTTTGCTTAAATGTGCAGGAAGTTAGATTCAATCAATATGTGAGCATCATCAACACATTAAGCCTAAGCATGCCCCAATAGCACTTACTCTATTGGACTGCTCCTCAATGGCAACATCAACACTCAAAATCCACAAGGACACTTAGAAGATTTAAAAGCTTTAAACAAAGTGTTCCACAAGAGTTAAAATATTTAGTTGATTACCCACAAAGCATTACTTGTAGACGAGATTGGAAGATTATACTTGCAAGTGTTTAACCTTAAGATATGTCAATTTGAACCAAGGTTATTAATTGCTTAGTGAGTTAAGGGTTTTAAGATTTGAAAGATTTTAGTTACCCTAACTAAGTGTTTGACCAAAAACCTCCTCCCCCAAATACCAAATGGTTGTTGGATGCTCAAGAAGTGAGGCAACGAGGCCTACCCTAGCTTCACAAGTCAACCCTAATGAACCAAGTACTCTCGGAAAGGACGTCGCGCGCCGTGAAACCGTCCCCAGCCTAGAACCTTTCGTTGCCTTCCTCAATCCCCATTTTAGATGGCGAAGATGGTGGTTTTAGGCACCATATTAACTCTATTAAGTTTATAGATCAATTGGTTAGGTTTTTAGATGTATTAGAGAGTGTTTTGATAACTTTTAATTGCCTTAAAATGGTGATTTTATGCCAAAACCGAAACTTTAATCAGCTTATAAAGATGTGTTATTAAGCACGAAAGTTAAGCACATTAACACATGTAAGGCAAGTAAAATAAAGCTGAAATAAAGAGTTATTGTATCACCACTTATTAGACCATAACATGCAAAGCTTGTAATGAAAGAATGTTAATGAACAAGGGCAAGAATAGCTTGCCAAAGAAAGAAAAGAAGATTTAAATCTTATCACCACTTAAACATTGATTATTATAGCATTAAGATAGAGTGTTAAGTGTGAAAAAGAAAGATGAAAATTTAGATGTGTGCCTACACTATTGACATGTCCAACAATACATTAACTTAATTGATGGCAAATGGCCTTAAGGATGAAATAACGTGAAAGAGAAAGCCACTTATTATACCATCAATGCATTAAATCATTTAGTGTTGGATTAGAGCATCTGAAAAGAAATAGAACTTGAGATGGCTTAAAACATGCAAGTAGATTATGCCCCAAGGGATTAGGCTAAACTTTAATGTGTGAATGAGATCTAGATCTAGATGATTTTAACCATTAAAGCATGAAGGAACCATTAACACATTGTTACCCTAGCCTTACGATTTTGGGGATGTCTCTCCCAAGGTGTAGGGAATTATTAAGATATGAAACAACTTGGAAGAGAAAGAGAAGCAACCAACAAACCACTCAATGGCACAAGGTGGAGGCAAGCCTACCTTTATTGTGCCAAAGGGGTTGAGAAAAAATCAAGCAACCACTATTATTCACAACTACTTGCTAACCCCACATCCTAGCCTTGGAAGACGATTTTAGAAAGGAAAACTTGAAAATAGATCTAACCCTAAGCTCACACGTGGGAGGTAGGCCGTACCAATTCTCCTCCCAAGCTATGAGCTAGCAAAATTAACTAAAAATGAAAGAAATATGTACTAGAAGCTTAGAAAAGTAAAGAGAAAGGTTGAGATTCGTTACCCACTTGAAGAAAAGGCTCTTGGAGTGTTGTGTGGCTGATTTTGGGCAACATAACCCCCTCAACCTGATAAGAACCTGCAAAAACCAGCAAGCTATGCTTGTTGGAAAAGCTACACACAACAATATAGATGAAGAAAAAAAATTGTTTTAGGGCAGAAATTTTTCACATAAAATTTTTATGGAAAAAGTGTATTTTAGATGACCAATCTATGATGTTAAGCTAGCTGAAATATTATATGGAATGGACAACAAGAAAAGAATGAGAAAAGAAGGGAGTTTGAGTAAGCTTTGAGGAAGACTTCTTCTTGAGGCTATCCCAACAAAACCCTAGAAACAAACCTACAAAACTTCAACAAAATGTGATGCATACAAATAGATAATATGGCTGAATATGCTAACAAATAAAATACTTGTATCCTATTAGCAAACCCACATAAATAGATCAACAATATGTGGTTGTGTGATCTACCCAAGTAAAATACTTACCCAATAATCTACTCTATGCAACCCAAGATGCCAAATCCACATGCTACCTCATATGAAAGAGACAAAGGGGAAATACTCGTTGTTCTTCTAATATCCTCCAAAGTTTCTCAATATTATTCAAGAGAAAATCTTGAAGCCAAGAAAATGCTCCAAAACCTCAAGGGCAAAGAGTGGATGCAAGATGGAAAAAGAGAGAGGATGAGATGGAAATCAAGTAGCTTGGCTTAAGTATGGAGAAGGAAAAGGGTGAGGAGAGGTTCTATTTATACTTGGGAGAGGCAAACCTACCTCTCTTGGAGAGGGTTCTATTTATACTTGGAGAGGCAAACCTACCTCTCTTGGATCAATGCCAAGTGTCCACCACCAAGCACAAGAGAGAATCCCTAGGAGGGGGGCGCACCATCTAGGGTTTTGGCTAGGAGTGGAGAGGAATAAATGAATTGTAGGAGGTGGGGCTAGGTTAAGAGGTGACGTGGGAGGCTAGGAAGGGCGCACCTCATGAGAGAGGGGCCCACAACTCAACAAAAACATTTTTTTAGGGTTTTCCCATGAAGAGGGGGCGTGAGGGTTGAAGTGGGATGAGTGAGTGAGGGGTTATAAAAGGTTAGAAAATGTTGGGTTGGGTAGGTTTGGGTTAGGAAACATCTATTTCACATTTTCCCATCTTTACATCCACTTCTTAGCTCAAAATTACAAAAAATACATTTTTACAATATCATGACCTAGCAATTAAAATTGTTGTTTTTACTAACCAACACTCCTGGTGGACAAACACCTAGCAAAAGTTGTTAGATTGAGCTGAAATTGTTGTTTTTACTAACCAACACTCCTGGTGGACAAACACCTAGCAAAAGTTGTTCGACTGAACTAAAACATCTATTTCACATTTTCCCATCTTTACATCCACTTCTTAGCTCAAAATTACAAAAATTACATTTTTACAATATCATAACCTAACAATTAAAATTGTTGTTTTTACTAACCGACACTCCTGGTGGACAAACACCTAGCAAAAGTTGTTCGACTGAGCTGAAACTTGGTCCATGGATGTAGGGGGTCTCGTTCCATTTCTTTTGAGCACAAATACCCCTATCAAAATTCCAAGGACCTAGTTTTTACAATTTTTGCTCAAAAATAATTAATTAAATAAATAATTAAACCTCCAAACTTAGGAAATTTAATTAAAAATTAATTAATTAAAAAAAATCTATCTAGACTCATCGGAATTCCGCGAAATTTTCTAAGATGTCATGCATGGTCATTTACATCATTCCTAAACAATAGTTACCAGAGGATGAGCCTATTAAAACGTCTTTCACCACTTTGGAGGAATTATTGCAGGTGTGAGGGAAAAACTCAAGGGAAAATAATAAGGTTGAAAAGCCCAATTAATAACCTGAGGATAAAAAACCCTCGGCGAAAGGAACTCTCCCAATGAACCAATCCCAAGGTAACTGACCTAACTATGACTCATGCAGACCTATTACATTATTAACCCACGCAGGGGTGCGAAAATTATGTTTACAAAAATAAGTGTTGGTGGCATAAATTGCCCAGTAGAACCAAACTGTCTTCGACAAATGAGCATCTGATGATGCATCTCTTCATGGCACATGGAGTTGACCCCCTTAGTTGTATAAGCGGTCAACACAACCCTTAGAAGATCTAATGAAAGGAGAAGGAAAGTTGGAGATAATATTTAGGTCATCTGTCCCATATAATATTGACCATTGGCAGGTTTTCAAGGATGATAAACAAGTTCTAAGGTTCATCCATAATGTAAAGGAATTCTCAGATTTTAATGTCAGCTACAAAGAGGAGGGTAAATAATATGTTGAGGAGGATAATCCAATTAAAAATCCAATTCCCAGAGGAATAGTTGCCCTAGAAGACATTTTTAACAGGCGTGATATGTACAAAAAGAAAAAAGAAATAATAAAGCCGGACAGTTATATTGAAATCAACATTGGGACAAAGGAAGTCCCAAGGTTTATAAAAATTGGAAAAGGAACCTTAGAAAAAGAAAGAAAGGAATTGATCAGCTTAGTCCAAGAGTATAGGGATGTGTTTGCTTTCACATATGATGAGCTCAAAGCATACAAAGACAAGATGTTTCAACACACTATCCCCCTCAAGGATGATACAAAACCTTTTAGACAAAAACTTAGGCAAATAAATCATAAGTTGGCACCTCTAGTTCAAGCCGAACTTAAAAAGATGTTGGATGCTGGGATCATTGCTCCAACAAGACATTCATCTTGGTGCTCCAACTTAGTTGTTGTCAGAAAAAACAATGGGGAGATAAGATTATGTATTGATTTCAGAAACTTAAATCTTGCATGCATTAAAGAAAACTATCCCCTACCCAACATGGAGACCCTACTTCAAAGGGTAACTGATTCCAAGATTATGTCCATGTTGGATGGCTTCTCAAGCTATAACCAAGTTTTGGTGAGGAAGGAAGATCAAAACAAAACTACCTTCACCACACCTTGGGGAACTTTTGAATACCTAAGGATGCCTTTTGGCTTACTTAATGCGGGTGCCACTTTTCAGAGGGCCGTGGATTTTTCCTTCCATGAATTAATGGACAAAATCATTGAAATCTACCAAGATGACTTAACAGTTTTTTCAAAAGAAAGGTCTGATCACATAAGTCATCTTAGGCGGGTTTTTGAAAGATGTCGAAAGTATGGCATCTCCTTAAATCCAGGTAAGTCCATTTTGGGTGTTGACGAAGGCAAGTTGCTAGGTCACATTATAACAAAAGATAGGGTAAAAATGGATCATGAAAGGGTTGAAGCCATACAGAAATTTCCCTTACCCCCAACCAAGAAAGCCCTTCAATCTTTTCTTGGATAAATAAACTTCATCAAACGATTCATACCTAACTTAGTTGAGATAATGAAACCACTCCTTAAGTTATTGAAAAAAGATGTTAAATATGAGTGGACAGAAGAAGGAAGGAATGCTTTCAAAAGTATTAAGGATGCAATTGGCAAATCTCCTGTGCTAATCAATCCCAATTATTCAAAAGATTTTCAAATCTTTCCTTTGCTTCAGAAGACACTATTGCAGGGGTCTTGCTCCAGAAAAATGAAGAGGGTCAGGAGCAACCCATTGCTTTTATGAGTAAGGCATTACAAAATTCTGAGCTTAACTATACTAGTATGGAAAACCAAGCTTATGCCTTAGTTAAATCTCTCAAGCATTTCCGAATCTATATAAGATACTCAAATATTGTGGGGTATGTCCCTCACTCAGCAATAAAAGATATCCTTGGGCAACAACATTGCTTCGGAGATAGAGGAAAGTGGGTCTCCAAGATTCAAGAGTATGACTTAGAAATTAAACCCACTAAGTTGATTAAAGGTCAAGGGTTAGCTCAAATGCTCACTAAAGGAAATGAACAAGTGTTGGACTTAGTGTGTCAAAACAATCAAACTAGGCTAGACTTGTCACCAGAGCTTCAGAAATTAGAACAACACCAATGGTATTCAGATATCATCTATTTTCTTTCAAACCTTACTTGCCCAAGTCATTTGATTGGTCATAAGAGGAGGGCTTTGAGGTTGAAAGCAACAAAGTATTGTATCATTCAAGATGGCTTGGGGTGGAAGAACCCCGATAGAGTGATACTCAGGTGTGTTGATGAGCTAGAGTCCAAGAGACTTTTGGTTGACTTCCATTCAGGATTTTGTGGTGGACACTTTGCGACTAAAACTACCGCCCACAAAATCCTCAGAGTAGGTTACTATTGGCCGACCATTTTCTCAAATGTACATAAAATGGTCAGGGGTTGTCAACAATGTCAGTTATTTGCAAGGAAGCAAAAGCTAGCAGCCTTGCCTCTTCAGCCTATTGTTGTCGAAGCTCCTTTTCAGCAGTGGGGACTTGATTCCATAGGTCAATTTAAAGATAATTCAAATAATGGTTATATTTGGATAATTACAACAACTGACTATTTTACTAAGAGGGTAGAAGCAAGACCCACTAAGTCAGCAACCGACAAAGTGGTTATGGATTTCCTTGAAGATAGGATAATCACTCGGTTCGGTGTGCCAGCCAAGATTACAACCGATAATTCCAAGGCCTTCAGTTCGATAGAGTTATCTTCTTTATGTTTTAAGTATGGAATTGTGTTGTCCCACTCTTCAAACTATTATCCCCAAGGTAATGGTCTTGCTGAATCCAACAATAAGAACTTAATGAATATTCTTAAGAAAACAGTGGGGGATAATAAGAGGTCATGGGACAACAAGATTAAGTTTGCATTATGGGCGGATAGAATAACCAAAAAGAGTTCCACAGTGAAGAGTCCTTTTGAGCTTGTCTACGGGCTCGATGCTACTTTGCCAATTCACTTAAAGCTTCCAGTGTATCAGTTTGTTCAGAAATATGGTCTAGATGAAGACTTCCAACATAACAGAATTGATCAGTTGATAGCGTTAGATGAAATCAGAAGGAAATCATTGGATCAGAGCATAAAGAATCAGGACAAGGTAAAAAAGACTTTTGATAAGTCTTCACGGCAGAGAGTTTTTCAGGAAGGGGTCACAGTCCCTCTTTGGGATAAAAGAAGGGAAAAGCCAGGGAATCATGGAAAGTTTGACAATTTATGGACAGGTCCATACATCATACAGGGTACAACTAGCAAGAATTCATTTTATCTCAACAGGTTGGATTGTGAGCGGTTGGCCCTTCCAGTCAACGGCCAGCTTCTCAAGCTTTTCTTCACAGAGGTCATATGATGCCCATGGGGGCACCTACTGTATCATACTCTCTAACCCTTATCCTTTGTACATTATGCTTTCTATTTCTGTACATTATTTATTGTTTTATGTACTATATTCACATGTATATTAAATGCTTTGTTGTATTATATGGACTTGTATATTATCATTGCAAATTGTGTTTATTGTTGGTTTTATATGAATATGATTGTTGATGAGGCGTCGATGATGCAGGTAGCGTAATTCTGGATTCTCATATGGTCTCCTACAGATGTAAATATCAACCACACGTTCCCATATGGAGCCAATTTTATCCACCAGTTTGCACAAGCTGGATTTCCTGAACAGCAGCCAAAGATTGTGCAGTCAGTGCTCATATGACAGAGTTCAGAGTTCAATCGGTCTTCCAAAAGATCACCTTTTTCCGCATTTCCACCATTGTAATAAATAACCTGAGTATGAGATATTGTAAAAGGCTATTGGCCACTTAAGACCTAAGTACAAGCATGTACTCTAAAGTGTTTTTTTTTCACTTGTTAATTATTTTTTTTGCCTGCCTTTGTGGGCAATTAAATAATTTCTAAGTTTTTTCACTCAGAAGACTAACTCCAGAGCTGGAGTATGTGCTGGTGGTTAGGCCTTGGCATGGTATAACCAATGCCTAGTGTCTAAATGTATATGAGCTCATACTAGGTCATCTTGATTGAGTCTTATGGAAATTGCAGCTAGGTTTGTTAGGTTTTTTTTAATGTTTCAGTGAATTAATTAAATTCCCGCAAAATGGAATTTTTTAATTCTAAGTCAATAAATTGTAAAAATATGGCATCAAACATTGTCAGATGTCATATTTGTGGTCGTTTTCCAGTCCATAGTATCATGTAAACCCCTATTTCCCTTCTTTCGAGACAAAAAATTGATTATTATCACTAAAAAATGAATTTTACTCGAAAATTACGGAAAAGGGGTCATTTAATTAATTTCATATTTTTTAGGAAAACTGGGGAACATCTTGGAAACATGTTTTTTCTTTGTCCCCAGTCAACTGGAATCTTGGGAGAGTTTACTAGAGAGGTAGGCGACTTCACTAGAGTGACATGGAGTGGAGGAGATCCCAATGAAGGGACTCGACCCTACTTAGCACATGTGGCACATTTGGAGAGAGGGCACACATCCCAATGTCCCTAACTTGCCCTCACACTCCCACTCACTCGAGTTCACTCCCTCACTACTCCACTTCCACCTCCATCACTCCCGTTTCACCCTAGACCACTACACTCCATCTCCTCTCCACTCCACACTCACCACACTTAACCTATGCGCCACTCCCCTAACCCTATGCGCATCTCCTCCTTAGCTCATGCGCACCTCTCTTGGGAATGTCACCTCTCTTTCTATTTAAGAAAGCATACCCCTCCTCCATTGTTAGTTGGAGCTTTGGGAAGATAGATCTATATTGTTGTATCATTTCGCCATTTAAGATTGAATAAAAAGACTTTGGAGTTCCATCGGTGTTGATGCTATGTGTGAATGCTTGAATCTTAAGCTATTGTTATGAGGTAATCTGTATTTTGCTTCAATCTTGTATATCTCTTTCAAAGGCTTTGAAAGTATGTTGTCATACAGTAGAGTGAGGTAAATCCAGTTTGATTAATCTCATTTATTTTCTTATAATTCATGAACTTTTATATTGCATGTCTTCTTTTCGGTTAAATTAACATGCATATCTAAGTTTCTGTTTATGTAGGAAAGAACTTCGTTAATAGTGTTTGCAGGGTTGAAGTATATTGTTTGCAGGTTCTTCAAGCTTGGAGGATTGATTGCTTGTAGCTTCAACCTTCATTTGTCCAAGATTTTCAAGGAATAGAGCTCCCTCTACTCTTCATCAACGACTCTATAGCCCTTATTTTTCAATTCTTGGAAAAAAAGAGTTTCTTCCTTTCTCCCTCTGACATTCTTCAAAAATCTATTTGGTTACTTCCTTCATGCAAGTTTGAGAAGCTAATTTTAAATTCAAATTTTAACTTAGTTTCATTTCCCTTGCTAAGTATTTAGATCTAGGCATTCTTTTATCTATCTAAAGCTAGATCTAGTTAAGAAAAGCTCATTTATTGCTAGTTCATTTTCTGTAAAATTTAAAGGCTTGAAGGTGCATGATTGATAGAGCTTAATTTATGTTATTTGGCAAGATCAAAGTGCTTTCATTTGCTGTCCTAAAAGGCAGCCCCAAAATCTCTAAAAAAATTCAAGTTTTTAGCATAAATTTTACTTAGTCATTTTTTGCATTTTCTCTATAAGATTTGACATACTCCCTAAGTTGTCCCAAAGTGATTTTGGGCATCTTTTGGAGTATTTTGTTTGTTGTTTTTTGCAGGACATTGGACAACCAAGGGAATATTCTGACGATTTTTGGCGAAATCGGGACTTTCGGATCATCCGGGGGTTTCCTTCTTCATCAAAGAGAGCAAATCTCTTGTTATTTTATTTCTTGCATTTTCAAGATCCAAAGCTTATAAAGATTCAGTTTCTCAAGGAGAAACTCAAAGAGAACTTAGTTCTGATTGTAATAGGTGTAATAAAAGCAGGCCCTTTTGTGCCCAGTTTCTCCATCCCCATTAGGGGGATTTGTGTGTCGTGGTTTGGCTTTCTTTCTTTTGGTGCATGTTTAATCTTTTGATCTCAAACACACATACAAGCTAAGAAAAATCTAACACACAATAACACTCACATTTCACATGAAAGTCTAAAAAGTACTCTCAAATCTTTATGCATGTTTAGTTTAGAGCTCTTTGTTCACTATTAGCAATAAGCCTTGCAATTACTCAATTTCCAAGTATCTTGCAAGTTCTCTTTTCAGTTACAAAGCAGGTTACAAAGTTTATTTCTATTTTCAGTCTTGCAAAGTCAATAAACTTTGTTTGTAGTCTAATTAGGGAAATCTTTGAAGTTGTTAGCTCAATGCGCAGGAAAACGCCTAAGGGTAATCTGTGAAGTAAGGTGAACCCTCTCGGGACCTGGTTTTCCCACCTGTTTTGGACATCCAGCGCCCTTAGTGAGCTTACTGGTGAGACCTCTTGGGTTTCGGTAAGTTCTCCGCAAGATTCCAAACAAAGAGCTAGCCTCCAAAGAGGCTGCATTTTATCTCATTAACTTACTTTAATTTATCTTAATAAAGCACTCGATCAAGAATTGCCCACGACTCCTTTTAAGGCACTGGTATAACTAGTTTATCTTTATGTGAGCATTCTTCTACATTCATGCAATTGTCTAACTTATATTTTTAAATCTTGCATATCTTGAATCATTTTCAATATATGCATGCTTATGGACAAATGGTTTATTGATTATCTCAAATGATGATGAATGTTAAGTGTTGGATGTATTTTTTTTGTTAAGCAATAAAACTCCTAGAAGTAGTTCTTTTGCTTTCTTAGTTTAAAAGAGTCTTAGATTATTTTCATAGGGACTACCCCCCTTGGCTTCGCTAGGAGTTGGCCTAGATGGAAGAGTTGAGGATCAGGTGACAACACCTTGACTCGAAACTTGCCCCCAAGGACACACCAAGTGGATTGAAGGTTTCTTCCACGCTACCCCGGGTGTGTATAAGGTGGCAGTAGGCTCAAATACACTTATAGTGGAGGTGTAATGCTTCATGGATATACATATTCAGATTGGATGGGCAGTACAATGGACCGTAAGAGCACTTCTAGATATTGTTTCAGTTTGGGTTCAGCTATGATCTCCTGGTCCAGTAGGAAGCAGGACTCCATAACCCAAAGCACTACAGAGGCAGAATACATTGTTGTAAGTGTTGCTAGTAGAGAAGCAGTATGGCTCAGAAAGCTACTCTTGGATTTGTTTAGTGTTGAGTTGGAACCCACAATAGTTCACTGTGATAACCAGAGTTGTATAAAGCTCTCCGAAAATCCCGTGTTTCATGACAAATCAAAACACATTGAGATGAGATATCACTATGTTCGGGACATGGTGTAGAAGAACATTCTCAGTATTAAGTATGTTCCGACTGCGGAACAAATTGCAGATATTTTGACTAAGCCCCTCTCGTTGACAAAGTTTGTATACTTTCAAGACAAGCTTGGTGTTGCTGAGAATGCCTCTCTTGCTGAAAGGGAGTGTTAAAATTAATGTAGTTGCAAGAGCCATTCTCCGAGAGGATGGCAAAGACCATAGTTGTGATATAGAGCCCCCAGTACACTCTTGGGGTTCTTGGTCTGGGACCAAGCAATTAGAGCCATGGAAAAAGACGCTAGTTGGGCCCCCAGTGTATTTCTGGGGTTCTTGGTCAGGGACCAAGCAACTTGATGATATAAATATCTAGATGTGTTCTAGGGCCGTTGGATGTGTTCCAGGGAATCCTTATTTAGCACTTGGATTGATCCTTGGTTGTGTACCTTGGTGGTTAAGCCCCTAGATATATTCTAGGGCCCCCAGATATGTTCTGGGGTATCCTGGTCTGAGACCAGGTAGTTTCTTGGTTTAAGTACCAAGTCGAGATGATGTGTGACTTTTTTCTCTCTCGAGATGGTCCATGTGACCTAGGAGCAGTCAAGAAGAAAGGCATGATCACGTCATTAACCTTCCACGTATGCTAGGATGATAAAAGATTATAAGTTATATCATGAGACTCATGTCGACAAAAATGCCATTAAAGAAGGACTTGACCTTTTGACTTGGTCTTATTGTTTATTGATAAAAACCCTTTTCTTGAGTTATCACCCTCCTAAGTTTATGTTTATGTGTTGGTTCGATTTTCTATTTTTGGATCCTACCTCTTCCTAAATAAAGTTGATCGCGATGTTCATGAAACCCTTATCTTCGATTTAATTATCGTGTTGACCTAGTCTATTGGTCTTACCACTTGACGTCTTAGTTGGTTTGTTATTTTAGGGGTTAACCTAACCCTAAATCTATGTTAAAGTGGACTCTAAAAGGTTAATGTGTTAACCCTATCTTACCTACCTAAAACTATATAAGGAGCGGCTTATCCCTCACTTGACAAACTTACCTTCTCCTAGCCGAGTTGGAGACTGAGATTTGTTGCGGCTCTTCTGGGCAGGTTTACAAGGGTCCTCTCAGATCCCCTCTTGTGTGTTCTTGGTCTACTCCACCTGTTGTGGGTTTATCCCTATCAGCCATGGCTAATTATGCCTACCGCTGACCTGTAGGAGTCCATCCTTGCCAGCCGTAAAGGGTTCTTGTATGTTGTTGGTGTTTTGGTGCCACCTTGTTGGTTTGATTGAGTCGCCTTGTTGTATTTATGGTCTAAATGATGTCGCCTTGATATTTAATTGGTGTCGCCCTTATGTCTTGATGTGTTTCCTTACCTTGTTTGTTAACAACCTTAGTATTCTTACTTTGTGAACTGGATTGTTAGGGCTGTTTTGGACTGCTGGTATCTTGCCTTTGTTCAAACAGAATTTTGTGTTCTTGGGCTGAGAGTGTTAAGATTGGACAGTGTTATTTTTGTTTTCAACCCTATTGCTTGACAGTGGCTCGGACTATAGTTTTTCAACCTGCTGAGTTGTTTTTTGGTTTCCTATCCTAAGAGTTCTTCTTGGCATTGTCCATATGATCATGATAAGATCTACCCTAAGGGTTTGATCCATGATCTACTAAGATTTTTCTAAGCATACATTGGAGGAAGGTAACAACAGAAAATCAGGTACCTTTGTTCTTTGTTATAGCTAAGGTAATACTCATATCTATGTTATGTTACTTACTTATTTATGCTATTAGATTATGCATCAAAAATTTAATGTTTTGTTGATCCTAAATTACAGTAGCAAATGAGTTGAATTTATAAAAATATTTATGTTTCTAGGTAGCCTACTGTTTTGCCCTTAAATTCTAACAATATTGACCATGGGGACTTAGTAGCCTAGTTGTTCCCCCTAGGCTATATTCTCATTAAGAAAAAGGGGACTAAGAGGGTCAAAAGGGGGTCACCGGATAATTGAAGTTATTATCAAAAAGTGACAAATATTAAAAAGAAAAAGGTAAAGTGAATTTATGAAATAATTGGAGAAAAGAACCTTAGAAAGCCAAAATAATAATTTAAGTGAGAACTAGAAGGTGGGATAAAAGGAAGGAGGGCAACTTGCTCAATTCATTATTGATCATTTCTCACTTGCATCTTTGAGCTCTACAGCTTGGGCATTTTGAGGGTATTGAGTGAACAAACCCTAGAGATCAGTAAGGAGGTGAAAGATTCCTTTGTTCCTGATCCAAGCTTGCCCAAGGTGGTGAAATATTCCACCCTCACCATTCTACACTGTTTCAGATCAGTTTGCAGCAGTGATTTGTGGAGTCAAGGTGCCATTTTGAGGATTTCTGTAGGATTGGGGCACATTGTCAAGGAAAGAGAAGCTTGGGCATTTTGAGGGTATTGAGTGAAAAAACCCTAGAGATCAGTAAGGAGGTGAAAGATTCCTTTGTTCCTGATCCAAGCTTGCCCAAGGTGGTGAAATATTCCACCCTCACCATTCTACACTGTTTCAGATCAGTTTGCAGCAGTGATTTGTGGAGTCAAGGTGCCATTTTGAGGATTTCTGTAGGATTGGGGCACATTGTCAAGGAAAGAGAAGCTTGGGCATTTTGAGGGTATTGAGTGAACAAACCCTAGAGATCAGTAAGGAGGTGAAAGATTCATTTGTTCCTGATCCAAGCTTGCCCAAGGTGGTGAAATATTCCACCCTCACCATTCTACACTGTTTCAGATCAGTTTGCAGCAGTGATTTGTGGAGTCAAGGTGCCATTTTGAGGATTTCTGTAGGATTGGGGCACATTGTCAAGGAAAGAGAAGCTCGATTTGCCTGGAGAACAGTGGATTTGGAGTAGATCTCACCATAGGAGGGTTTTCCAATCCTAGGACAACTTTTCTCTTCAGTTTGTGAGGGTTTATCACCTCATAATTATTTATTATTGAAGTTGGGTGAATTTCTAAAGGAGGGCGCACTTGTCCTTAGAGATATAGAGCTTTGGAGGGTCAGATCTATAGCTACAACCAGGGAATCTCTTCTTATGAGTTTAACATCTTCAGATCTATAGATTTGCAACCAATTTCAAGGATTTGGAGGCCAGATCTAGCAGGGCCGAAATTCCTTGGAGAGTTTCCAGCCAGAGAGGGGCGCAACTCAACCAGAACAGCCAACTATAGAACATAAGGGAAAGAAATTGATCTTTCATATCTTGCATGCAGTTGTTCGGGGTTCAGGAGAGCTTATCTCTCACTATTGTTATTGTATCTTGGAGCTATTCTCAGCCACACCCATTATTCTTCCAACTCTATTCTAGATCTGTCCATCTCTTGTACTGAGGTCAACTAAATATTTAAATAAAATATAGATATGAGGTATTTGTAGTTATTTTCTTGTGTTATTTCTATTGTATCTTGTTGTGTATCCATTTGTTGCTATATTTCAATCATTTACTTGTTGTAAAAACTCTATAAATCAACCCCAACGCAACTAAGACGGCAAAGACAACAAACTATTTGACAAAATACCACAATCGGAAAAACAATAATCCATAAGATTCCTGATAAGTCTACTTGGGAATTTTACAGTTTTCACTTGCAGAGGTTTCGACAGATTGGAAATCTCAGCTCTTGGTGGAATACTCCAAGAACATTTTTTCTTGTGACGTGATGGATCGCATAGTACAGAATAACAGGTACAAAGTGGTGGATGATATCATCTACTACAAGGACTGCATATACTTAGTACCAAAATCTACACTAAAGGGGAAAATCATGGAGGTTATGCACAATATGCCATTGGCAGGGTATCTAGGATACTTCAAAACCTACAGGTAGGTCAGAGAGAGGTTCACTAGGAAGGGCCTCAAGGATGATGTACTGAAACATGTGAGAGTGTGTGACTTGTCAGCAAAACAAGTCAGAGCATACCCATCCTACAGGATTACTACAGTCGTTGCCCATCCCAGAGCAAAAATGGGAAAGCATATCCATGGACTTTATCACAGGGTTACCAAAAGTCCAAGGCATAGATTGTATATATGTAGTAATCGATCATTTGACCAAATTTAAACACTTCTTTACCATATCCTCTGAATACAAGGCAACACAGGTGGCGTAGTTGTTCTTCAGAGAGATATTTAGACTCCATGGGTTGTCGAGGTATATTGTCAGTGACAGGGATAATAGGTTCCTTAGCACATTTTGGTAGGAACTGTTCAAACTGGCGGGTACAGATTTGACTCCCAGCACTAGTTATCACCCTCAAACGGATGGCCAGACAGAGATTGTGAACAAATGGCCTGAGGGATATTTACGTAACTATGTGTCAGGGCAACAGAAAGCATGGGTAAAGTGGTTTCATCTAGGAGAACATTGCTACAACACCACTCATCACATGTCCATAGGCATGACACCATTACGAGCATTATATGGGTATGATGCTCCATCCTTTGTTGACTCGACATTTTGGGGATAGCAGGGCTTCCAAAGTCAAGGATTGGATATAGGAGAGCCAGGACATACTCAGGGATCTCAAGGATAATCTACAGACAACCCAGAACCAACAGAAGCTATATGCAAACAAGCATAGGGTCGAGCGCACTTTTGAGGTCGGAAACTTGGTTTTCTTGAGGATACAACCATACAAACAGTCTTCACTAAAGAAGAGTGATGTAGAGAAACTTAAGCCACGTTTTTATGGACCTTACAGGGTGGTTTGGAGAGTTGGTGAAGTGGCTTATGAATTGGAAATGTAGGAGGGAAGAAAAATTCATAATGTGTTTCATGTCTCATGTCTCAAAAAGGCAATGGGGCAACAGGTCACTACTTCAGTAGAGCTACCTCTGTTGGATGGGGAGGGACAACTAGTATAGGTTCCTGAAGAGGTATTGGAGGTTCGAGAGAAGAGATTGTGTAACAGGGTGATTCGGAAATACATCATCAGGTGGCAAGATTTACTAGCAGAGGATGTTGCGTGGGAAAGTGATCAGATCTTGCAGCATCCAAATTTGCAGTTGCTTGAGGACAAGCAATCTCGGGAAGGGAGGACTGTAATGTCCCTTTCCAAATGAGTACTCTAGAGATCGACGGAATAGCCTAAGTAATTCTCGTAGGCTATAGTCAATAGGGAAAAGAGGGAATTATTTATTTAATGTCATCAAAGCGGGAATTAATTAATTTTAAAGGTGACATTGAGTAAGTGGGGAAAAGGCGTCTAAGTGACTATTAAGGATATGAAAAGTCACTTAAGCTTATTAAAGGGTAAAAAGGGTCGCAAAAGACTCAACCAAAGAATAAAAGGGAAAAAGAGGGGTGCCCTCTCTCATTCTTGTCTAATCAATCTCTAATTTTCATTTGGAGAGAGCTCTTTGTGGCTTTATGAACTCTTGGGACGAAAACCCTAGGAAAATTTTCAAAGATTAGTTTCGGTGGTGTAACACATTCACCCTAGCTAGTCATTTGCAGAAGAGATCATTCATATTTCTTCCTTGTTCTTCATTGATAGCTGACATATCCTTTAGTGGCAGTGTTTTATTCAATTGTGGCTGAGTTTCGGAGGTGGCGGCTAAGTTTGGTTGCAAAGGGGGTCGACTAGTTAAAGAGGGATGAGATTACCATTGGTTGGACCATATCACTTTCTTTGGGCAGTGTTTACCTTGGTGGGTCAAAATCTGGCTGTGGGAGGCCGAGTTTCTCAAGGAAAGTGTGTGGGTTTCCTTTTGGTGGAGTATTTTATAAGTCTGGGCATATTTAAGAGACTAAGGGGCCAAGTTCTTCATATGGTCAGTTGTATCTATGTTTGGGGTCAAGTTTATTGATTGGGAGGGAAAAATACCCATTGGAGGGTGAGTTTTCTCTTGGGAATTCGTGCAGATGTTGTCATTGTGTTTTCCTTAGAGGCAGATGCGATTTTGTGTGAAGAAGGGCACACCATAAGAGCCTTCTCAACTGCAAGAGGGTCGACTTTATCTCTGCTGGGAGGTCAATTTTGATAGAAAGGTGGGACAGAGCTATATGTTGGGCACATATAGCAGAGCTGGGTTGAGTTCCTTCAGTTGGTATCTATTTTCTAACTGTTGGCAACCTATCTTCTTCATCCGGATAGAGCAGAGTTGTTGGTTCATTACATATTCAATTCTAGGGGGGTGTTTTCCTCTTCCAAGTTCCTACATACCTATACTTAAATAATATTCCATATATAGATCATATTTGTGTTGTTCCATAGAGCTGCTACTTCAGCATTACCATTTATGGTTTCTATCTCTTATTGTATTTGAAGGACAACCTACAACAAAGGTATATCAGGTTCTTATCTTTTGCTATGTATTAACTTTTAGCATTCTATTATGTATTGCAACCATTTGAAATAATTAAAGATAGTGGAGATTCGACCTTGGTGTTGCATTTTATTAGAATTATATAGAGAGTTCAAAATTCTTGTGTACTATTGTACAGTATCGCATACAAAATGTCTGTTTCCATTCATAAACCACATAACTAAGAAAAGACACAAAAAAAAATTTAGCAAGAATCATTATAGCCATTGATGCAACGAGTCATACCTTAGACCTTTTGAAAAACATTTCAATACATAATACTTTTTACAAATTGAAGCCGGTATCATTGATTTTATATTGTTGATTATGGGAAAGAATGTTATATACACACATAGAAAATATAATTGATATGTTTAAGGAATATATAGTAAATATCATTATAAATTTAAGTAACACATAAAATAGATATTGATTTTATATATCCATATATTTTGTTGACTAATTTAATATGTAATTTCACTAGCCTTAATTATAAGACTAAACTCAATTCAACCCTAACTTATAAAACTATGTTAAATTTCAATGTATTAAGAACTTTGTTTTTTTTGTTGATTATGTATTGATCTCATTCTATAAAATGTAAAACTATTTTATTTTTAAAAAACTTACTCAATATTCATCCAAACTCCAAAAATCAAAAAATCAAAAAAATAAACTAAATTAATAAGATTAAAGAAAATGTTAACAGGAACAAAATCAAATCTTTCATATGGAAATCACAATTACAACCAGGACTACTTTCTAAGTCTATATAAATATCACAGTGATTTCTTAAAATTTGGTTTATTAACAATCCAAAATAAATAGCACATTACATATAGGGTTGAATGTTTTCTCAATCCTTAACACTAAAAATAGTAGAATGTGTACTTACTTGGATAAGAATGAGGGGAATACATGTACACCAACTCCAAGAGAAATACTCGACTTTATCATAATTGTAATTTCACTGAGAACAAACCAAACACTACCTCAATTTCAATCTTTGGAAGGAAAAAACAGCGTCTAAGAAAAATATAAAAATAGGGGAGAAAAATTCTAGTTACATCAACCAGGTCACCTAATGAAAGTGTAGTTATAGGAGAAGATGGAGAGAGGAGGCTTGGACGCAAACTACAAACAAAATACCTACAAACCAACAAAACACTGCGTTAGTAAAAGAAAGAGAGAACCACCATATGAAGAAGATAAATATCCCCCGCCCCCAAAAAAACAAATACATATTTGAAAAAAGATAAAAACCAAATCTATACTTGTTCCACCACAAGGTCCATAAAAAACTAAACCATACCCATTGTTCCATCACATTCTAGCAAACCTACTCGTCCATTCAAGTGATTTCCCTTCATTGAAATCCAATAAAATTGTACTCTATTTACCTATTTCTGCAATATCATATAATCTCTATTTTCTTCCCGAATAATTAAAAAAAAAACACATACTTGAACATAAATGAATAGGTGGATTCTTAAAACATACAAACTATGGGACTTTAATTTCCATAAAGGGCTAGTGCATTAAAATCTACATAGGAAAATCCACCGCCCGCCTGGCATCTCAATTCTAGAGCCTGTAGTGAAGCCCCTAAGCCCAGACCCTATAGATTTATATCGAGAGGTTGCAGCAAAAGAGCAAATAACTAAGGCAAAGGGAGCAGTTCAAGATCGAGTTGCAGAGCCCATTCCGGGGCCATAGCCCGTTCCAGCAGAGGTCAAGGCCTATGAGGCAACGACGTAGTCGCGATAGATAAGTAATTGGTGTTTATTCATCGGTCAAGTTATACCCTGCAAATGTAGATCCCATTTGAAAGCCAGCATTTCGCCCAACAGTATCCCTTCCAGGTGGAGAGCCAAACCCAGCAGCGAGGGCAAAGATGGGTGCAGCTGATTCATTCGTTGAGGATCGTTGAGGATCCATACGTGCCCATCATGCATGCCACCATAAGCGGGGTACAGACACAACATGCGGACTCATGCAGGGCAATACACCCCACCATGCTAGAGACAGAGGGATACCTATAGAGCACTCCCGATAAGCTCAAATGCCTAAGAGCCACCTTTAGGGCAAATAAATAGAACCCGATTATCTATGTCAGAATTGTGTGTAGCCGTAAAGTCCATACCCACAACGCTTTCCGTCCTAAGCACGCATCCACACCCGTCCCTATCTGTCACCCCGCTATCTGTGCACCTGTAATTCCGCCTAGATCAATTTAAAGCACCTCTATACATGGCCACCAGAGACAATTGCAAGCGCTACGTCGTACCATCATCGGCAGTGGTTTGACTTGTATAATAAGCAAAGACAATAAAGGCAAAAGTAGCAGCATGGGCATAAACATCACCATCAAAGGCAGATGCTTCTTTGGCTACAGGAAGGGCAGTTTACCACCCGCACCACCAATTGCAAAGGCCTAGACAACCTCAACATAAGTGGCTATTGACCCAGTGGTTGAACCATTAGTCTTACCGGTAGCAGAGTAAAAAACAGACGTAAACGGAGCATAGGTTGTTATATACAAGAATTCAATTCGTGCTGGATCAAACTTGTGCACTAACAGAGAGAGCCACAAATCCAAATCTAGTCCCTACAGATGAATAGGATCATGAACATTCTAAGAAATGTTGGTAAGCGGATAGTAAATTGTATTTTCTGCCTAAGAATTAAAAAAAAAACACATACTTGGACCTAAATGAATAGATTGATTCCTAAAATTGTACAAACTGTGGGACTTTAATTTCCAGCACTAGACTAAAGGGCTAGTACATTAAAATTTACATAGGAAAATCGAATAAGATCATGAACATTCTAAAAAAATATTGGTAGGTGGATAGTCAAAAACCTGCAAGCTAAGTCATGGAAATATTGGTAGGTGGATAGTCAAAAACCTGCAAGCTAAGTCATGGTTGAATTTTTGAAGTATATGGCAACCCTGAGTGATCATACTCTTGATCTTGTCCACTGACATGCCTTGCCTCGCCAAGTATGTATGCATAACAAATTGTCCATTCAAACTTTAAAAACACCATTACACAACAATCTGGAAGAATGGACATGAAAATGAGTAACTCATCCAAAAAAACATTTGTCCCTCTCTCATAGCATAGCTTAATAGATCCCTATCCCCATTCAGATGCATCTATTATATACGTTTAATTACTTCATTATATAATAATGACAGTAATTTATGTGCATGCCAAAAACGTAACCTTCAAATCAGACCTCAGACAATTATAACACTTTAGAGGTAATTTATTGTAATTTTAAAACAGCTAGCCATCCAAAGCCCAGTAATAAAAACAAACAAGAGAAGGGCAGGGCAGTTACTAAATTTATGAAGGAGGCGTGCCCCCAGCTGCAGGTCCCGTAATCAAACTTCTCTGGCAATCAGGTCCACTCGAACCTGGGCAATAATCATCTTGTTAAAACGTTTTCGAATTGTGTACAGTTGAAACAAAGAACCAGAGTCCAAACGCATTGTCGGGAAAACCAGGAAGCCATCGTGGGAATTATTTTGATTGAACGAGCCATAAGTGGTTGGATACATATACCCATACAGGGAATTTATGCCGAGGCCGATAGAAACTGCAATTGTAGGACAACTCCACAAGAAACACAAAGCCTCATGTCTGCAAATCAACCAAACAACGCCTCAGCTGAAAAGCACACCACCGAACAAAGACAAAGACGGAAAGAGAGAATTGTCGTGTAGATTAAGCAGATAACCTAGAGGCTTTAGGGCAAAATTCCAACCATAAACTTTACAAGCAATTTAATATAATTAGTTTTACAGAGATAGCTGGTTTGTCTGTTTTTGAAATAAAAATGGCAGGATGTGTAATAACTGTACGTCCACCAACTCCTCAAGAAGTAATGGATTCCATTCTTCATATTCGTCATCTCATCTCTGTAATTAAACTGCAAATCAACCAAACTGAAGACAATTTTGTGTGGAGAAACGGATATATTCCGTTGGCTTTCATATTGGAAAAATCGGTTTGCTTAGTGTTTCCTGTTCCGCGGCATCCCTACAGGTCCCGCGAAACCCTCGAAGATATTATTTTTATCAAATTGTGAATTTGACGGAACGATGAAATAGCACCACAAAGACTGCAACTACGGATTGACGGTTGATTTTGTATATTCATAAATTCATTGATATAAGCTTTTGATTGTGTATATTTTAAAAATTTATGGATATAAATTAGGCAAAATTGAAATTTAATATGTCAAAAATAAATTTAAATTAAAAATGTATATAAAATTTTGATATATCCAAATGTGATAAATGTAAAATGGAAAACATAAAATTATTTTAAAATAAAACTAAGCAAAATTGAAATTATAATAGGTTAAAAATAAATTTAAATTAAAAATATATGTGGAATTTTAATATATTAATAATGTTGTTCTATATTATAAAGTTTAATATTAAAAAATTATAATATAAGTATTTTATAAGAATTCTGCAATTTTAAAAATGTGAAAATGAAATTTTTTTATATAAATTTATTTAATTTTAAATTTAATATAATTTTCAAAATAAAATATATGTAAATCATATTAATTTTAAATTTATTTTAATAAATTAGAAATTAAACTACATTTAAATTAATTATATTTTAAATTAAAATACATTTAAATTATACTCTAAAAAAAAATTAATAAATTAAAAATTAATTAAAATTAAAATACAAAAATAATATAAAATTAGAATATGCATACTATAAAGTTTAATATCAATAATAAAAAGATGAATATCTTATAAAAATTATTTAATTTTAAAGATATAAAAATGAGTATCTAATAAGAATCATTTAAATAAAAAGATGAATATCTTATAAGAATCATTTAATTTTAAAGATATAAAAATGAGTATCTTATAAAAATCATTTAATTTTAAAAATATAAAATTAAAAAGATTATAATTTTTTTACACAAAATTTACTTAAATTTATTTTTAAAAATTAAAATACATTTACATTTATCATATTTTAATTTAATTCTAAATTAAAAATAATATAAAATGGATTAAATTAAAAATAATATAAGATTTTATAATAATAAAAATAAAATTTTAACTTATATCATACTCTAATTTAATTTTAAATTAAAAATAATATAAACCTAAATTAAAAATAATATAAAATTTTATAATTTAATAATAAAATTTTAACCTAATCTCCCCATGTTACCAAGTACGCACCGATCATCCATACACGTTAAGAATAAAAATATAAAAAGGTTGAAAATAAGAATAAATGAAATCTAAAATATACATCAATAAGAGAATAATAGATGAGGAATTTTACCAGTTTTGTTTTCCAGCTATTTGTGTTTTTCTATTATTAAGATCTTCTGGTTTTGAAATTTTGGTTACCGCTAATTCAGTGAAAACGGTAAAACTGTAGATAGCCAAAAATTAATTTTATGATTGAACATTACAAACAGAGATTGTCTGCATACCTGCACGTTTTCCGTCATTTTCGTCATTTTATGATTGAAAACCTGCACGTTTTCCGTCAGTTCACGAAAAAACATCGCCTCGATTAAAAACACAGCATGTTTCTGGTGGGTAGAAGATTAACAATAAGCTTAAACCACTACACACGTAAGAAACCCTAAATTATAAAAGATTGCCCGTACCAGCGATTTAATTATTCAAAAAATAATTTGCATGTTGCTATTGGGCAGAAGATGAAACAATAAGCGCAAGAACCACTGCATTAAACCATAACACACGTAAGAAAACCCTAAATTATAAAATATTGCATGTACCAGCAATTTAATTATTCAAAAAATAATTTGATGATTCCACATCAGGTACTACAATGAATGAAGAATCGTGTAAAAACGTACAACAACTCCATAAGAAATAATTGACTGCAAACCAAGGAAACAGAAAGATGGATAGAGATTTAAAAACAGCCTGTCAAAGATGGATAGAGAGACAAATACCGCTTAGATTAACGACATCACCCTGGTTTTATGGAAAATTGTGTACCTGCAACCCCAGCCGTCCCTGCAACCTCGGCCGTCCGTCCCTAAATTAGAAAAGATTGCCCCACTTCAATTCTAGACGAAATACCAAATAAGGAATCATTGAACGTACTCTTGAGCGTCTATTCTTCTCGTCCTTAATTTAAGTGCAAACCCACAAACCAAATACCGCTTCGGAAATAGAGATTGCGCGTACTCTTCGGCCCTCTTCTTCTCGTCCTTGATTTAAGTGAAAACCCACTTCTTCAGCCGCTCTTCTTCTCGTCCTTGATTTAACACCGCGCCGCTCTTCTTCTCGTCCTTGATTTAACAGCTTTTCGGAAAGATTAATACAGATTAAAACAGTTGCTCCACCACCAGCTTAAAGAGATAAATATAATGGGTTTCATTTATTTACCTATTTATCTTCTGTGCATTCGGCAACAAAATAAAATCGACTAGTCGAGCAATTCTCTCACACTTAACAAACAAACAAAACAAACAAAAAAAAATTGAAAAAAGAAAAGAAAAACCAAACAAAACAACACATCCATAAAAACCCATAAAGAAAAACCAACCAGCATGGCCATGCCGCAGAACGAACAAACAACAACAAACAAATCACGCTAGTGCCGAATACAAAAGAGGCTGGGATGGAACTACTGCTGTGCTTGTTTTCTTCTGGGAATACTTTATACTTTATGTACGCTCAATTTCCAACGGTCACTAAGTCAACTCAGATTTAAATTATTTTAAAGATTTTTGTGACGCCCGCTTTTTTCCTGCTTTTAAATCCACTACCTTTTTCTGCTTTTACATCCACTGCCATTACCTTTCAAACTCTATATCAAATTACGGTGTGCAATAGTTTTAAATTGAAGGTTTAGTTCAGTTATAAAGAAATGGCTTTGTTTAAACCTTTGATTTTTTTATTTTTTTATTTAAATTTGGTTAAATAAATTTTGGTGAAATTTCCATTTTCTATTATTTAAATTGCATTTTTTTAGTACATAAATGAATTCAGCATTATTTAAGTTCTAACAAATTTTGATAAGATTTCAATAAAAATTGATCCAAAAATATGTTCTTAAAAACTTTAAAAGTAGAATGTTTAAAAATATTTAGTTAGAAAACAAACAATTAATACCATGTTCACACTTTTTTATAAAGTTTAAATTTAGTTGTTCCACCCATTTTATATTATAACTCAACACCATAAAATTTATAATGATATAACAATTGCAATAACTTTATGATAACTGCCTTAAGTTATTATGTAATATCTACTACCCTTGAAGTATGTATAAATGTATAAATAGAAAAATTTGTTATGTGGGAAATTTTAAATTGTTATTTTTTTTTGTAAATGTTGAAAAAAAATCCAAAAAATGTATGTGTGAAATTGAGAATTGAATGATATAAGTAAACAAGAGCTGCATGGCAGCTTAGTCCCTGCCAAGTAAATTTGGAAATAGAGTGTATCTAAATGGGATTATTGAACTAGTTAGAGTGTCCCAACAATTTTCAATTTACTATAAAACCATTGTCAATTTGCTATAATTATTATTTGTCTTTATTAAAGAAAAATTCAAAATCATTATTAAAAGGGAAATATACATATAAGTTGTTATATCTTTTTGTTTTTCATTTTTAACTATATTTTTACTAATTTATTTTCATTTTAAAAGAAATTCAAAATTACTATTAAAAAGAAATTACACATATGTCATCATACATAATTATATGTATATCATTTTGTATTAATCTAGTAGGAGTACACTTTGTATTAATGATAAGAGAAGAGCATAAATGCAATAACAATGAAATAAATGGATAGTAATAATGAGAAAACACATGGCTTTTTACTTTTTTTCTTAATTTTTTATATAAAAAGTACTAGGTACTTATAACCAAATTCATTGAAATGCAATAATAATGAAATAAATAGATAGTAATAATGAGAGAACACATGGCATTTTTACATTTTTTTTTAATTTTTATATAAAAGGTACTAGGTACTTATAACCAAGTTTATTGATTATGTAATTAATTGGAAATATTGAAATACGTGAAAGCAACAATAAAACTTGTAATATATCAACCAATGAGAAATGAGAAAAACAAATATTTTATTTATATCAAAAAATATATATTTGTTTTATTAAGTTAAACATTACACTGCACATATAAATTTAAAATACAAGGCAAATTAATGTCAAATCAATAGCAAACTCATTGTTATATTCCCTTGGCAGGGACTAATAAGTGTTTACATATAGGGATAATTTCTAATTTTTAAATTATATTGTTGTATTGAGTATTTGGGAGAGAATCAAGTGAATATATGAAGAGACAAAATAATTGTCCTCTATATGAAAGGTATTGAAATACAAAGTGGTCCTTAGTCTAAGTCTCTAAGGAGCAAATCTAGAAAACAGGATGTCCCCAAGGAATATATGATTTGTCTCAATGCAAATTTGTTGGGAGCAAACTCTAAGCTAGGTAAGAGGGACCCTCAGGCTACAAGGCAATTGGAGTTTGGTCTACCCTAGGGGTTGAATGGACCCATCATTGCACTAGACATACAAGATATGAGTAGTGCTAAAGTTTGGGAGAAAGCAATTCTCTAGGCTCAAACCATGTGGACCGAAGGTAAGCTCTATAGTTATCGATACAAATAACCTTATTTATCTTTCCCTTGGAGAGATGAGAAGCATTCACTAAAAAACTATGCAAGGTTGGTCTATCAATATTAAGGTCAATGAGGTGAAGCAGTGAAGAGGTTGTCATATGCTAGCATGAATTGATCACCTGCTCTACCTACTCCATACATAATTTGAGAACAAGATATGGATATCTAAGATGACTAGTCTATTAATTGCCCATTCATCAAAGCATGTGTATCATTATCACCATAGGAAAGATCACAGAAGCATTGAGTAGAGTTGTGCCGATTTTTGCAAGAATAATATCATGAAGCACTAACATATTGGCAAGAAGATATTTAGATAACATGGTGACAAGCACTCTCTCTATTTTGTTTTGATCTACTCCCTGAAGGTATATGGTTCTCGAACCTCACACCCATACAAGAGGGTAGGTGTGACCGATGATCAAAAAAATGAGATATTCAATCAAATATCCCAAAATTGGTACTAAAAACATTGATATTCAAGAGTGGTGAGAGGCACATATGCTTTCTTAATCTAATATGCTACCAAAGAAGTTAAAGCATGATATGGAGAAAAAAATCTCAATTGTAAGTTTAAAAAACTACTTAAACCTTTTTCACTTTTAAAATCATTTTTAAAAGCTTTAACCTTTTTCACTTTTTTTTAAACATGAACTATTAATTTTTATTATAAAAGGAGTTGTAGAAAGGTAAAAACAATCAGATTGTACAAAAATTCAAAATTCATTTGAACCTCCAACATATGAGAGGGTTTACTTATCCTCAATTGGGACATATCTTCTGTATTTTTTACAAAGAAACTACTACTATCCTTCCATGTGTAGAGTTTAACATAAGAGAACATCAAAAAAACAATTTTGCATTGCATAAAAAACCTAGACTAATTGAGTTTCAAATATGTGTCAATCGTTGCTTGACAATCCTCTTGGTTGACTTTCTCTGGTTGGTGAAGCGGGAGCTTCAAAACTTCACAGGAAACTTTTTATCCTTCAAAGGGAATTGGGTCAATCTGCTCTGGGATGTTTGTATGATTGTGTTGGATGGTCTTACTAAGGGACCGGATCTAATCATAATGTGTGTTTACCTTTCAAAGGACTATTGTCATTTCTTTGTCTCTCCTATCTTCCTTGTCTTGTAACTTATGTTCCAATTGGGCATGGGATGCACAAAGAGCCACCAATTCATGTTGTTGCAACTTCATATTTCCCTTCACTATCTCCATTTCATAATTGTTGTAGTTGCAAAGAGGTTGGCTCCTTCGCCACATCGAGAGATTCAAACTAAGG
>SNQJ01S0020615.1:93167-114634 GCA_010110895.2 Picea sitchensis
GAACACTCCCCCTTAAAGTTGCAAAAACCACATGGAAAAGATGTGGTCTTTAAAAATGTCTCGTCCTTGGTGACTCTAAGCTTATAATTTGCAACTCGCTTTGGGTTTTTATCCTTTTTAATTGTATAGGTCGAATAGCCTTACCGGTGCAAACATCCCATTCTCTATTTGAGCCCTATACATATGATACACTTCAACTTGGAATCATAACTTAAAGCTATTTAAAATGCGAAAATATAGATTCAATACATGCCCACACCGATTATATAAAGTGTAAGGTATCGACTTTAATAAGACTTGGCAAAACCCAAGATTATAATATTATAAAGTATCAAAAGTTTGGGCTAAATCTTTTTTTTTTCTCCCTGAGAGAAAGCAGTTTCCTTGATATTCAATTGAAGCAAAGGAAACCTTCTATTACATATAGGCTTGAAGCTATTAAAACAATACTTATTCATGTCATTTTTAAGGGAATTGAACCTAGGTGGAGAGGATAACAATCATTCCTCACAATAGGGTGGGCCAAACCTATTAGAGTTGGTTGTAGTATTATTTATTCCATGAGATAGAGTAAACACTGCACATAAATTTACCATTTGAGAAAATTATAAGAACCCATAGAAGATCATAATCAATAACTAAGATTTTAGAGAAAATTAATATATTTTTTAGCCCAGCCAATGAGATAATATTCAACAACCTAATCAATTTATATATCTAGCCACTAAAACAAAAGGAGTGAAGGAATAAATTACAAGACCATACCTAAGATCCAAAATATCACATTAACACTAGACCCAACTTTGGGAGCTTTGATCTTACATTGTAATTTTTTAGAAGTAGAGAACTACATGCAAAATGTAAAGTGTAGAGAGTCAACCATGGTTTTCTATATAATCAAGTCTATTTCTTATGTGTTTGTATTCTCCAAAACGTAACTCTTCACAAATCTCGTGTTGTACATAAATCGTAAATCAATGTCTCTCCAAATATGAATGATTAATGTCTTCTCAAATCTTATTGTATTCAGATGTATCTACAATGTACAATCCAACTAGTCATGTCTATGCCGATACCAAAACATGGTAGAGAAAATGATCGATAAATGAAAAAATATAATGTATTTCATTTGGTCTAGGATAACAAGATGTCCCGAAAGTGACTTGGATAGCTTCAACAGATTATATTAATGGCCTAAAATGTTAATCCCTAGACAAATCCCATGTTAAGTATAAAACCCTTTATTAAGCCCTAGATACTGGATTATTACATTTCTAGTGTTATATTAGTAGGTCGGCTATAACACTTCATTGCACCTTTTCATTATAATTGTACCCTGTGTCTCCCACACACACACAACAATAAGACATATTCTTAGGATCATCTTATCTCATCTTGTATATTGAATATATTGTAAAAGGAGGTTTTTCCCTCGAAGTGGACTATTATTCATTGATTTTTTATCGTTCTCAAGGTATTGGCTCAAAACATTTTGGTATCAGAGTATTGATCCCAGGGTTTTGTTGCTTCAAGCAAGTCATCTTGGGATTTTTCCTATAACTTTTTTTGGGACGTTTCAGATAGAATTTTTTTGAGGAGACTAAGGAAATATATCGAGGAACAGGCGATAAAAATTCCAAGTTTTGTTTCGTTACAGTTTTAGAGATATAGCCCGTGGAAGTTAGGGTTTGTGACTGGTTCTGAAATTAGTCTCAAATGAGTCATCCTTTTATTTTTGCTATATAAAAAAATCGGTGAAGTTTAAAACTCTAAAATTTTCAAAATCTTAAAGAGACATATATAATTACATGTTGAAATTTTTTCATATTTTGAATCATTACAATTTGTGAGATATATCTTGTGGAAGTTGGGGTTCTTTACTAATCCTGAAATTAGTCTTAAACAAGACATTTTAGTATTTTTGCTATAACTTTTTATTAGTGAAGGTTCAAACTATGAAATTTTCAAGTGTTTAAGAAGTCATATCAGAGTACTAGAGGATGAAATTTCAAACTTAGAAGGGTTCAAATTTCATATATGTTATCACTGAAATTTCGTCTGCACATGGCGACAAGAACTCCGAATCATCAAAACAGTAATGAAGTCATTCATGGCACTGAATTAGTTCCACAACATTCAAGAAGGGTAAAAAACTATACAAAGTAACCAAAAATTGAAAGGCGCTTTACAGCAGTTTGATGCACGCGCGCATGCGCGGGACAAAAACGTGTTATTAGCGCATGCGCGCTCGACGCGCGACTGTCAATCAAAAACCCGCGCATCTGCTAAGACGGCGCATTAATTGAATAGGTCGGCCTCCCAACCGATTACGGACCGGCTCCCAAGTTGATTTGACTCTTAAATCAGAGTCGGATCTGCAAAATCGACGAGTTAATGACCTAAGTAAACCCTAAAAGGGTCCATGTTCACACTTGGAGAAGGTTACGTGACCGCCTGAAGAAATGCTATAAAAAGCCGTGAGGATACACTGTTTTGGCAAGGGATTCTAAGCACTGTTATGTTGTTCAGATGGTTTAAAGGGCTCCTCCTTTAGCAACAACCCATCAGCTGCATCACCTAGAGTTCTTTCACTGCTATGCTCAGTTCTTCTCACTTGTAAGGAAAGCAAATTGTGTGAGGGCCCCAAAGAGCCTTCCGTTGGAGGGAGAAGGAGCCTCTGGTCCCTTCCTTCAGCGTGCTCCGGTTTCAATCAATACACCTGCCTGAAACCATTGGTGACACCTGTGTTCTGTGTTTGATATGTGTTGTTTATTTTTGCAGTTTTATTTGTTTTCAGTTCATGTTAGATTGTAGTTTGTTTTGTTTCTTTAACCCTATGCTGCCACAACTGTTCTGCCCTGATAAACCCAATAGGGTATGCAAGCGCTCCCTATTTGCTCACCTAGTGACCATTTGAATGTGAACAGACTGGCGACTCCACTGGGGACTTTAGGTATCAAATCCTCCCTCATTTGGGTTTTATTTGCTTTCCTTTTGATTTTGTTAACCTGCAGGGACACAAACCGGCCTCCGCCGACCTGCTGACCAGTCGATTCACAGGAGAATCGAGAGAAATCCATCCAGAGTTTCTTTCTCAGTAACTTATCGCAAGCGCGCGGGTATTCCACCCCACAGACGCGCGCATGCGCTTTGGTTCTCAATACAGTCCGCGCGCAGGCGCCACATGCGCCTCTGTCTACACTAAAAGTCGCGCGTTTGAACTAAATTTTTTCATTGTAAGGTTTTGGATGTGGGGAAAGTCATTTTCCTTCTCAAGAATGATGTTATGCATGCTCTAAATACTGCACCACTTAGACCCCTCAACTTATAAAGGGGATAGTCAAANTGTTTACAGTAGACATTGTACAAGGTTAGAATTTACAGTTTCGAGAATATTTATCATCAATTCACAAATAATAGATATAAAATAATATTTATGAGAATCTTGAGGTTGAATCGACTAGTTTATCCTATGTTTGATGTTATTTGTGGGAAAAAATAATAATCACTAATATATCACTTATGGTGAAAAGCATACTATTTTGATATTTCTAGTAAAAATTAAGGCTAAATGTGGGCACACAATTATTCTTATATTTCACTAAAACTATTTTTAAAAATCTTAAATATTTGCCAAATGGTTATTATTCGCCCCTAAAATTTTCCTTGGTTTGTGCCATATGCACCTTTTAAGATCCCTAGCAAATAAAGAACCAAATGGGATGTTGGTCATGCAAAGTAGAAATTCTCTCAACATGCAGAAGGCACCATTTGGATGAGACAAATAAGAAAGAGTTTTATTCATAAAGGTGTGCCCTATCCAACCTCTATTAAATCTTCTTAAAGCCTTTCCAAAAATTGTTTTAGATGAACCACAACTTTGTAGAGTTTCTCTCTCAATGTTGTTAGGGTAAAAAATATTGTGTTAAGACTTTTAGATCTAGCCAAGCTTCATTTTCCCTGATCAACATGTGCACAAGGAGTGCCCCCTCTTTATCGTCTTGAGATTCCACTATGTAAAAGTCATCATAGATGACCCATAATGTGTCAAGGAGGTCATTGACCATCCAACACCAAAACACCACATGCTCTCGTACATCATTAGAGGTGTAGATATCAGCCAGGCTAAGAAGTCATCCATGTAGGTTAATAAGTGTCCACATAAGTATTTGAGTCGGGTCTATACCCCCTCCCACAACTTTGTTATCCACCTTAGGAGTACTAACTAAAGCAAGCCCCCTTTTTCTTCTAAGTGATCTAAATAAAAAAAAATAGCACTTGACCAAATCATTGATAGGGAATTATGAAGCATAAAACCCATAATTTTGACCTCTTGCAAACAAAGGATATATGTCCTACCCAACAAAGTCAATAATTGGTAGATAATGTGCTTTTTGTCAGGGTTATTAAGGCTCTGGACACTCCAACACATGACTTTCATCAATTACTAACATATTGCATCCTTTCCTCATTATTCCCAACGTCCCAAAGAGCACCAAATGCATTACACACAAATATATTCCCTAAGAAACAGTGACCCAAGGTGGTTTATTTGGCCGCTTGACATAGTTATCAACAACATGAGCATCTTCAATTTCTTGTAGTTGTAAAAGTAACAATGAAGTGTGAGTTTGTCACTTGTCACCTATTGATTGTTGGGTACCATAAATAACCTTAAGGGACTCCATTGGGACTAATTTCCAAGTAGAGTGAGCCAAGGATGAGGCCTTAGTGGTTGATAACTTAGTGACTAGCATCTTTGCAGGTTGGTTCTTGGTTACATTGGCACGTCTATGGTTAGGGTCAAAAAGCTTGTGTTAGGATTTTTGATATAGCCAAGCTTCATTTTCCTTGATCTACAAGTGCATGAGGAGTGCCCCCTCTTTATCGTCTTTGAGATTTCACTATGTTAAAGTCATCACGGATGAGCCATGGGGTGTCAATGAGGTCACCAACCATCCAACACCAAAATGATACATGCTCTCCTACATCATTGGAAGTGTAGATATTGGCTAGGAAAAGAAGTCGTCCATCCAAGGTAATAAGTGTCCACATAAGTATTTGAGTGGGGTCTTTACCCCCTCCCACAACATTGTTAGTCACCTAAGGAGAAACAACTAAAGAAACCCCCCTTTTCCTTCCATGTACTCTAAATAAAAAACTTTAGCACCTGACTAAATAACTTACAAAGTAATATGAAGCATAAAACCCGCAATTTTTTCTTGTAGACAAAGGATATATGTCCCACCCAACATTGTCAAAAGTTGGCAGATAGTGTGCTTTATGTTAGGGTCATTGAGACCCTATACACACTACATGGAGAACACCTTCTAGTAGAGGTTTTTAGTGTTACAAGATTTGGAAAAATTTTCAAAAAAACCTCAACTACAACCTCCTCTATTGGTTGCAGAGGTTTTAATAGATGTTTTAGTGGAAGTTTTAAAGGGCGGGCATGGAGGTTGTAGCAGAGGGTTTTTTTTCGATGTTTTTATCATCAAAATGCATCGGTGCGCCTATATAAATGAGAAGCATCAGAACTGGTGCAAATATAAAAATGATATGCACTGATGTACACACATAAATGATGAGCACTAGTGTGCACACATAAATGAGACACATCGGTGCACTCAAATAAAATAAGATGCACCGGTGCGTACACATAAATGAAAAGCATCGGTGTGCATAAATAAAATTAGAAGCACTGATGCACACACATAAATGAGAAGCATTGGTGCGCATAAATAAAATTAGAAGCACTGATGCACACACATAAATAAGAAGCATTGGTGCACACACATAAATGAGAAGTATCAATACCCACACATAAATGAGAAGCACTGATACCCACACATAAATGAGAATCATTGGTGCACACACATAAATGAAAAGCACTAGTGATTTTTATGTTTATGCATTCACTGGTGCGTATTGTAATCATGCGCCTTAAATTTTATTGAAATGATACAAATATAATTGTACATTATGTCATTTAAGGCATTATTGTTTTCTCACAATTTTTAGCACCAGTGTGTATAACTCATAAAAATGCACCATTTAGTGAGTTCAAAATAATGTAGTGCAACAATATGTATATATTTTAATTAATTATTATTTTTTAGAAATTTTCAATTAATCATCTCAAAATCAAATATTTGTTATAATATAATAATATTGATTTTTATATTTTTGTTATTGTGTTTTGATATAATGATTGCATTAAAGTGTTATCCAACAGATTACACCTCTATTATTTGTAACAATGTAAATCATCCTTATATTAATTAATCATCAACACAACATTTTACAACATTTGACAATGCAATAAAATAAGAAACCCGTTTTATTAAATATGAATAAGTGACCCATAGTCATACAAAATGGGACAACGTAAAGGTACACAATAATCAAAATCCAACCAATATGTAATCATTACACTCGTTAGTAACATGTCCTCATGCAATTGGGACAATATGTTGAGTACATTAAATAAAATCCCTAATTTTCACAGACAATATTCCAAAACATACAACTTGCAGTAACATTCAATTATATTGATTGTCATTCGACATCGCTTGAATTGTTATCATCACTCGAGCTACGTGCATGCCTCATTTCTTCATCACTTGTAGGCGCTATTGTACTTTGGTTATTTAACCTAATGTTTTCTTAATCAACTTGTTTTTGGTGTTCCACCTCTTCATGTTCCATCTACAAACATAGAAATAATGTGTAATATATATATATATATATATACATGATTGCATAAATAAAAAAAGTGTATCATTGCAGTGATTGTTTCAAAAACAATACATATTATTTTGAAGTCGTGCTTCATGTTGTCTCTCAAAATCTCTTCTATTGGATGCACTCCATACTTTGTTTCCTTCATGTTTAATACACCATGACAAAATATAATCGATATAAGTAATATAAAGATTTCTTGTTGTTCCATTAATTATAAAACAAGGGAAGTTAAAAAGCATAGCTACTGAGAAATTGTTCAATTAAACCTTGATACTTAAACATATAGTTATTGCCTCTACTTAACCCAATGTGTATCAATTCTTTAGTTGGTTCTTCTTTGTATCTTAGCACCTATTAGAAGACATCCATGTATGAGTGTAAATTAGTTATTTAAATATAAATATCATAACAAAGATGAAATTTTAAGTAATATCTAAAAAGTGAGTACTCACAAACTTTGTGATCAACCCTTTTGTTCCTTATCGTCTTGTCTTATGTGCAGAATGAGTTTCATTTTATTTTATTTTCTACAACAAAACAATTGAAAATTAGTATTTCATGCGATGATTACATAAAAGAATAAATGAACGATTACATACCTCTTATGCACATTGTAATTGTTGATGTTTCTCCAGTTAGCGGCATCGAGAAAACATTCTCCCAGATTGGTCATGTTGATTTGACCAAGGGAAATGACTCATTCACTCACGGAGCTTTGCTAGTGGTGAATGGCCCAGGCGTAGTCTTTTTCCTAACGAGGAGTGTATAGACTCGAGGTGCTCTCACATTGCCTTCTCTAGGATGGAGTGATCTATATTAATTAGATGTGCATGTGAGGAAATAATTTTCAACATAAATATAATATATAAATAATATATTTATAATATAATGTATAAATATAAATAATCAATAATCGATAATTAATAATAAATTAATTAATGAAAAGACAATAATGGAAAATGCATGTCCATTAAATGAAAGGGCACTCCGCCCAAGTATATATATTGGGGCCCTCAATTGTAATATATCATCTCATATAATATTTACTTACAATAACCTCTCATCAAGTTTGCTAAGTCTTGTTGATATTTTCAGTGTGTAATTATTCTATGATAACAGTAGAATTTAAATCATAAGGAAATAATTATCAGATCTGAAAATCAGAAAATTCAACAGTAATTGTTGGGATTCTCCTTCTACGATGCAATTATGTTAATTTATTTTACCATCTCCTTGTACACTTTTTTGGACATCCCCACCAACATGTATTGGTTTCCCCCTCATTTGTCCCTTGGAATTTCCATGACATGCCTTAACCAACACACATCATTAATTTAAACCTACAAATAATTCAAAGATATTAAATTTTTAATACAACATAAAGAACTTGCTTNTTTAGTTGGTTCTTCTTTGTATCTTAGCACCTATTAGAAGACATCCATGTATGAGTGTAAATTAGTTATTTAAATATAAATATCATAACAAAGATGAAATTTTAAGTAATATCTAAAAAGTGAGTACTCACAAACTTTGTGATCAACCCTTTTGTTCCTTATCGTCTTGTCTTATGTGCAGAATGAGTTTCATTTTATTTTATTTTCTACAACAAAACAATTGAAAATTAGTATTTCATGCGATGATTACATAAAAGAATAAATGAACGATTACATACCTCTTATGCACATTGTAATTGTTGATGTTTCTCCAGTTAGCGGCATCGAGAAAACATTCTCCCAGATTGGTCATGTTGATTTGACCAAGGGAAATGACTCATTCACTCACGGAGCTTTGCTAGTGGTGAATGGCCCAGGCGTAGTCTTTTTCCTAACGAGGAGTGTATAGACTCGAGGTGCTCTCACATTGCCTTCTCTAGGATGGAGTGATCTATATTAATTAGATGTGCATGTGAGGAAATAATTTTCAACATAAATATAATATATAAATAATATATTTATAATATAATGTATAAATATAAATAATCAATAATCGATAATTAATAATAAATTAATTAATGAAAAGACAATAATGGAAAATGCATGTCCATTAAATGAAAGGGCACTCCGCCCAAGTATATATATTGGGGCCCTCAATTGTAATATATCATCTCATATAATATTTACTTACAATAACCTCTCATCAAGTTTGCTAAGTCTTGTTGATATTTTCAGTGTGTAATTATTCTATGATAACAGTAGAATTTAAATCATAAGGAAATAATTATCAGATCTGAAAATCAGAAAATTCAACAGTAATTGTTGGGATTCTCCTTCTACGATGCAATTATGTTAATTTATTTTACCATCTCCTTGTACACTTTTTTGGACATCCCCACCAACATGTATTGGTTTCCCCCTCATTTGTCCCTTGGAATTTCCATGACATGCCTTAACCAACACACATCATTAATTTAAACCTACAAATAATTCAAAGATATTAAATTTTTAATACAACATAAAGAACTTGCTTCGTTCTCTTGTTGGGATGATCTACCATCATGTTTGCTACAATAAGTTGTTTTCCTTGAACTTCTATAAGCCATATTCTATCAAAAAAATGTAGGAATCATTAGATATAAAAACTATGAATTTTCTTAAAGTATTTTTTTGGGCTTTACCTTCAAACTAAAAGGCCTCCCTAATGTGCGACCTCTCTCCCTGCTTCCACACGCATTCCCTCCTCTCCTAGAGGGGCCTCGGCGCCCCCCACTCCCCAGCCTCCTCCTTCTTCCTCCTCTCTGGACATTGCAGCCTTTGCCTCCCTAATCGCCTCCATTCCCAAGCCGACCAAGCATGCCCCTCCAAAGTTCGTGAAAAAACTGGATCAAATCCCCTCAGTTCAGATTCAAGGAAGCTCTAGATCCCTTGCCCTAAAATTTGTAGATCATGCTCTCATAGGTCAATTCACTAGACTTTGGCCCTCACCGCAGGCTATGGCGATCTGGATCGACAAGAACTGGAAGCCCCACCTGAAGGGAAATCTCTCGCACTTTCTGTGTGGAAGAGGCTTCTTTTCCTTTTTGTTCGAAGATAATTCAGATCGAGATCTCATCTTCATAAGAGGACTGTAATTTATGGGCTCCAGAGGTATGTATCTTAATAGTTGGACCCAGATTTCAGCCCCGACAATGATATCCCCAATGCAGTTCTTATTTGGGTTCATCTCCCGTTTCTCCCCCTACATTGTTGGAACGATGAAACTATTCGCTCTATAGGCAATACCCTCAGGAAATATATAGATCTTGCCGAACCCAAAGATGGTCTCCAAGATTGTGCGTGGATCTATGTAGAATTTTATCTTGAAAAAGGCCCGCCTGAAGCTATTAACCTCACTCTGATAATTGGACCTATCTACAACAAGTAGACTACAGACAACTACCTTTCAAATGCAAAATTTGTCATGAATATGGACATTTTGCAAAGCAATGTCCCAAATCTCCTCCTAAAACCCATCCTGAAGAATTTGATCAATGGCAATAGTCTAAAAGGAAAAAAAATCAACACCACGGATAGAAACCTAAAGTCACCCCCACGCCACCCTTGCCTGAATCATGTCAAGATCCAGAACCTTCCAGTCTGAACCCGCCTGAAAACCAAGATCCACCCTGCGTGGAGCCACCCCCCTCACAGCCTCATCTCAATCCTCCTCCTGCCTCTCCCGCAAGTCACCCCTCTGCGCCTCCACTTCATTCATCCCCCTCAGCCCCCCCTTCTCCACATAACCCTACCTCTTACCCCGAGGACGGTGAAATAGATCAAAGCTCAGAGGATGTCTCAGACTCAGATACTCACGACTCCCCAATTAGAAAAGTGGGTAGAAAATCCAATCTTCACAGGCGGGAAGCTTCAGCCAGGAAGGAAATAGAACTCGGGAAACAAACAACTCTAGATTAGCATACCAAGAAAGAAACAAGGTAGACAAGAAATGAGAATGGGTCCAACCCCTAAAAAGGGGGAAACTCCAAGCCTTCTAAATGATAAAATCAATCTCCTGGAACTGCAGGGGACTAGGGAGCTGACACAAGATCTCGTTGATACATGAATTAATCAAAGCAGAAAACCCTCATGCCCTTCTACTCCAGGAGACTAAAAGGAAGGATACTGACATCCTTCAAGAAAGCACTACATATGGCATTCATGCAAAGGTATGGCAGTTAGCTCAAGAGGAGCCTCGGGAGGAATCTACACCCTGTGGAATCCAAGTATCATCTCTCTACAAGGATGGCACCCTACAACCCACTGGATCTGAACAACCCTGCTTCACATTCCTAATGGTAAGATTCTGAAAGTCTTTAATGTGTATATGCCCGCTATTTATCAAGAAAAAATTGAATGTTGGACATCCCTCCAAAACCTTCAAGGGAGTCTAGATCCTAAGGATCTTATTATAGTTGGAGACTTCAACATAACCCTTCACCCTAAAGAAAATAAAGGAGGCAACCGAGTACGGGACCCCACTCAAGAGCATCTTGAGGAGCTCATATCCTCTTTTCAACTAATTGATATAAAACCTTCTAATGGTCGTTTCACTTGGTCGAAAAGATGGATAGGACCTGGGAATATTATTGCTCACCTGGATCGTTTTACCCTAAGAAGCTCCTTTCTTGACGAGTCTCTTTCCCCCTCCTCCATCATTCTCCCCTGGATAGGCTCTGACCACCGGCCCATCACCCTCAGCCTCTCCCCCCTGAGAATATCAGCCCCATCCCCTTCAGATTTAACCCCCTTCAGCTCTTAGATCCAAATTTTTTTGATATTGTCTCAGACGCCTGGAGCTGTAGGATTCAAGTCTCTCCAACCTTCATATGGGAGAAAAATCTTAAAAGAGTCAAATCGGTCCTCAAGCAATGGGTTAAATTCAACAAAGAAAAAGAACAAGATGTCAAAAGCAAGAAAATTAAGGAAATGGAAGAAAACATAATGGAAATAGAAAAGGGACTCCCCACTCACTCTCTTCTTCTAAAAGAGCAACAAGATTTTATTGAGTATGAAAAAATTCTCCACTCAGAGGAGGAGACCTGGAGGCTCAAATCTCGAAGTCTTTGGCTCAAGTCAGGAGATAGAAACACAAAATTCTTCCAAAGACAAACCAAAGCTAGACTCTGGAGGAATAAGGTGAAGGAAATCACAAAGGAAGATGGAACAAAAACAAAAGACTTTCAACAAATTCAGGAAGAAGCCAAAACCCATTTTGAGCACCTTCTAAGTGAGGAAGGCATTGTCAATCTCAGTACTCAAGAAGATCTGTTACTAAACATTCTGACTGCTGTAAGCCAAGAAGACAATGCCAAGATAAACCAAGAGGTCACAGAAAAATAATTATATGAAGCCCTTTTACAACTTCATCCAAACAAAGCTCCAGGCCCGGATGGCTTCAACGCCCACTTCTACCAAAAATGTTGGCACATAATCAAAAAATATCTCCTAAGAATGATCCAATATGTCCAGAAACCTACAAAGTTGGGGGGCAACACAAATTCCACCTTTCTAGCCCTTATACCAAAAGACTCAAATCCATCCTCCCTCTCTAGATTCAGGCCCATTTCCTTATGCAATGTCTCATACAAACTCATCACTAAAATCATTGCCAACCGTATCAAACCTCTCCTCCATAAGCTTATTTCCCCCAAATCAAAGTGGATTTGTAGAAAAGAGACAAATGATCGACAACATCATCCTGGTCCAAGAAGCCATACACTCTAGTAGGGAACGAAGAGATCAAGGGATGATCATCAAAATAGACATGGCCAACGCATTCGACGAGGTAAGGCATAAATTTTTGTTTGCAGTATTACTAAAATTTGGCTTCAGTCCAGAATTTGTTGCCTAGATCTCTGTCTGCATTTCCAAGCCATGGATTTCCCCTTTGATTAATGGGCGGCCAAAAAACTTCTTCAAAAGTTCTAGAGGGTTGAGGCAAGGTTGCCCCCTTTCCCCCCTCCTCTACATAATTATGGTAGAAACTCTTGGAAGGTAGATGGAAAAGGATCACGCCTCCAAAGACATTCTCGGTATCAAAATCGCCCCGGGGGGAAAGAGAGTAAACCACTCCCAATCCGCTAATGACACTCTCCTCATTGGAGGCGCCTCCATTGTCATAGCCAAGAGATTAAAAAATTCTCTGGATAATTTCACCCATGTCTCTAGAGCCCTCATAAATAGTGCCAAATCCAATATCTACACCTGGAACACTCCCCTAAGAACAACCCAATTAATAGCAAACATCTTTTGTTTCCCTCTCATAGAAAAATGACAAACCTTCAAATACCTTGGCATTCCAATCTACCTTAAATCTCTTCCCAATTATGCCTGGAACCAAATCCTCGACAAAATCAATAAAAAGCTAGATCAATGGGGCTCCTTCTAGCTCAACCTGGCCGACCGATCTGTGATTTTAAAATCAGTCCTCTCAGCTCTCCCCATATTTCAATTATCCTCTCTTATTGCACCTCTGAGCATCAAAACCTCGATATCCAACCTCCTAAGACACTTTCTCTAGGAAGGGGGAAAGATTGAAACTAAGAAATTTCACCTTTTCAACTGGGATATGTAAAATATCCAAAAAAAAATGGAGGCATGGGCATCAAAGACCCTACCCTCTCCAACCTGGCTATGGGAGAAAAAATCTTATGGAATCTTATTTCGGGAAGGATGGATTGGTGGAAAACAATTCTCTTGAAAAAATACCTAACAGGGGACAGACTCAAATGTCTAGAACAACAACACTCCCTGAGAAATGGCTCTCCAATCGGGAAACTCCTTTTTGCCTCCATCCCTCTCATCAAAAGTCAGCTCACATGGATACTTGGGAATGGAAGGAAAATCCTTATTGGAATAGACAACATCATGGGAAATCCACCACTATGGTAGCACATTCAGCTTCGACCTCTCATTAACTGGTTAAACTCGTAAGGAAAGAAATACATCCCGGATATCTCTTCCTGGAACGTTGAATCGAACAATTAGATAGGGTAGAATCTTCAAAATCTCCCAAGCAATCTTCAGGAAGCGTCCAAGCAGTTGCAAAGTTTTTTGAGAGGTTGTGCCCCCATTCACAACACACTAAAATACAACAGAGGTTGGGGTAATGGGGTTTACTCTGTCAATCAAGGCTATTCACATCTTCTCGCCCAGACAAATCTCCCCCCCAAAGATAAGATCTGGAATTCCCTTTGGAACAATGACAACCCACCTAAGGTAAATTTCCTTTGTTGGATAGTTGTGCATGGAAATTTACTTACAGGTGAAAATCTTCCCAAAAGGAATATACACGGTCTTTTCAAATGTCAGCTATGTCGCAATGCGCAAGAAACCTCCCAACATATTTTCCTCCATTGCCCCTATGTTATCTCTGTGTGGAAAACAACCCTCCAAAGCCTCCATAGAAAAATCAGATGGTCGTCCCAACCAAAAGAGTTTCTCTCAAATTGGCAATCCTATTATTTTGGATCCTTCAAGAGCAAACCTCTCTTCATAGACACATTCAAAGCCTTGCCTAAGTACATTTGTTGGAAAATTTGGCTCTCCCAAAACAGGGCCATCTTCTCCAACCTCCACTCCCGCCTAGATCTTCTAGCTAAAAAATCCATAGCCCTTCTGGCTGAATTATTCCTTTCCAAATCCAAACCCATCCCCTTCACCCCCTCCTCTAGCTTAGAATCCGATTGGATCTCCACCATTTTCCCCTTCATCCCCCCCATTTTCCACCCCCGCCCCCCTCTGACGAGATCCTCCTAGCAGCTTCATGATGACTCTAATTTCTCACACTGTTGCAATAAGAAACTGACACATACTCTTTACTTCAACGGAGCCTCAAAAGGAAACCCCTGGGTGGCAAGAGCGGGAGGGGTCATCATTTTCCCAAGAGGAAATAAAAAACTCACCTTCCACTGGAGCCTCGAAATTGCATCCAATAATCAAGTAGAATCTTACACTCTGTATCAAGGCCTTCTCCTCACCAAAGATATGAACATCCACTCCCTTTATGTCATTGGTGACTCTAAATCATGCCCGCAAAGGCTCTCACCCCCCGAATATCCATTTAAATGCCATATCTCACTGAATCTCTGCAATTATCAAACACTTATGTAATGTTTCCTTTTTTCATGTACTCAGACACAATAATCAAATTGATTATACACAAGTGAATCTAGCAATCATTCTGGAGACGGGTTTGCTGGTTTTCAATGGTCTCACACAACTAAGCCACATTCCATGATCTCGTCACCCAACCTGCAGTCACTAGCCAGTTGGTGGCCAGCTCACTTGTTTGCTCGTATTGAAACTTGGACCTTGAATTCGGTCACCAGCACGAATCCCTCACATCTCGACACCTCTCTTACTCTGATTTTGCCCCTTTCCTCAACGCGTTCCATTCCTTCCACACCCTTTATTTCCCTTAGTTTGGTAAGTCACTTTGGCACTCTTTCGCCTGCCCTTGGTGCATCAACTTGTTGTAACAAGACCTGGAGGGTGACGAATTCACTCGGCATGACTTCATGGGAGTATTATCCATCCAGTTTGGGTAATGGAAGTAGTACCAGAATCAATAGAGTGTATGATATCAATTCGTGTGCACATTCAAAGACAGTTAATCTAAATCATCCTCGGAATATCGCACAGATGATGGGTCATATCAAAAGAATCATGGCACATCAATTGGGCTTATTTCAAATTATGAATAAGAGTGGGAGCTCTATCCCTTCTCCAAGCGTAGATATTGGCTCTTGCACCATTCAGACAGGTGGTGAAAGCAATCTCCGAAAAATGAGAAGGAGCACAGGAAGTCATTGCGTCATCTCAGTGGAAGAACATGATGAACTGGTAAATACGGTGCAAAATCTGCAAATCAACCTCAGAAACCTGTCAACTCAAGTGCTAACAATAATGGATATTACCATCCAACAATGGGAAGAGCACCAACGGACAAGGGACGAATGTGAGGCATTAAGGCAACAACTAGCTAATCTTCAGTTCAGGGCCAAACCCATTTCACCTTTAGCTTCCCCAACATATTCTGCAACCATCTCCGATGAAGCCTCTTCTCCTGGACCTCGACCTCAAAGACTGGACCTAAATCTCTTCCCGAGGCAACTAGCAGAAGAAGAACCTCCAACACCGGACGAGAACAATGTATAAGTGTATGCTTTGTTTAATAGTTTTTTTGTTAGGCTCTTATTGCAAGATTTTCACTGTAAAAGCCTTGGTTGGCTTTAGAATATTAGAAAGTATCGCCTCGGCTCACCACCTATATACTGGGAGCTTACTGGGAGGCAAATTTTGTGATTACAGGTCCTACAAAATAATTTTTGTACTTCTCTTGCGATTATTCACAATCTTTTAATATAATTTTTCTCTTGTTTCTGTTAAAAAAAAAAACTATGAATTTTCTTTACAAAATAAGATTAATAGAAGAAAAAATGCTCTATAAATTAATAGAAGCATTGGTGCTCTATTAATTAATAGAAGCATCAATGCTCTATTAATTAATAGAAGCATCAATACCTCATTATGTTTATTGCACACTTCTAAACATGTTAACAATGTTATTTTTATTTTCAACACCATGGTGTTGTTGACAATAACATGAGCACCGATGCACTTTGTTATTGGGGACGCACCGGTGTGCTTTGTTATTGGGGAAGCACCGATGCAATTTCTTATTGAGGGAGCACCGATGCGCTTTGTTATTATGGAGCACCGCAATGCATTTTAATTATTATTAAATAAAAAACAATGAGCCATGGTTTGCATGGTTGACTTAGGAGCACTGATATTGTTGACATGAAAATGCACATTGGTGCGCTATTCCTATATAGTGTGCACTGTGAACCACAAAAACATTTTTTAAAAGAAAACTTACAGTGACAGGATTTGGAATCCAATGCAAGGAGTGATCCCATTTCAAAAAATACCAAATGCCCCATATACGAGTAAAGAATCCCTATAAAAATATATTTCTTAAAAAATAAATCTACTTGTGAAATGTAGAGATGCCCCATATTCAAGTAAAGAATCCCTATAAAAATATATTTCTTAAAAAATAAATCTACTTGTGAAATGTAGAGAGGAAAACTAAGAGAAACAACCAAGAAGCTAGGGCTTCAAACACTGAATGTAATTGTGAAACCCTTTTATTTTATTTTTTATAATGCACTGAAATATGTTTGAATAAAAAAGGGAAAATATTGAGATGATGAATAGAATAAAATAACATACCTGAAATTTCTCCTCTGCAAATCTGTATGTAAATTTGGTTGTTCAAAAAAATCTTCCCACTCCAAAGACTTTACTTCTAAATATCTCTTGCATAAGTCTCCCCTCTAAATTTTGGAAAAATAATGAAACAATGATTAGGGTTTTAATTTATAAACACATACAGTTTGAAAATATAAAATTCCCGCTCATTTTATCGATGTATGTTTCGGTGCATTGATTTGATTTGGTATTTTTTTTAATTTTAACATTTAACGATGCACCCGATAGTAATATGCATCGATGCATGTTTTTCAATGGACCAAACTGGGGCTATATTGGTTTCTAAGTGCACAGTGGAAGGTTTATGGTTTTTAAATTAATTTCTTTTGCTTAAAAATTGATTTTCCGGTGCATTTGTTATATGAGCACCGATGTGTTTTGTTATTGGGTATGCACATGTGTGTTTTGTTATTGGGGACGCACCAGTGATTCTTGTTATTGGTGGAGCACCAGTGCTCTTTGTTATTTTGGAAGAACCAATGCACTTTGCTATTGGGGGAGAACTGGTGCACTTTCTTATTAGGGGAGCATCGAGGTGCTTTGTTATTAGGGAGCATCGTGATGCATTTGATTTCCTATGAAATAAAATTAATATTTTAGTATTTTATATTGATAATGGTTATTGGAAGCATCGGGGTGTTATGTTTTGGAGCTCTAGTGCACTTTTTTATTGGGGAGAGCACCGATGCGCTTTTTTATTAGGGGTGCACCGATGCACTTTGGTATTGGGGGAGCACCGATGTGCTTTATTATTGGCAGAGCACCAACAATATTTTAGTATTATATATTAATAGCAATTATCAGTGTGCTTTATTTGTTAAGAAATAGGGCATAATAGTTTGTAAGAGCATCAGTGTGCACGGTCAACTTAGGAGCATCGATGTGTATTGTCTACTTAGTTGCACTAGTGTGCATGGTTGATTTAGGTGCATCGATGTGATATTTTTAGACGTGCATTGGTGTGTATAGTCCTGAAAGGTGCACCGAAAAAAAAACCTCCGCAAAAACCTATGACCTCCTACCCCCGCTAACAACCTCTGCTATAAACAACTAAGGGATAATTTTTTCGGGGAGGTTTCGTAAAAACCTCTGCAAGAAGGTGTTCTCCTTGTAGTGACACTCCAACATATCACTTTCCTCAATAACAAATAACATATGACATCTTCGCCTCATTATTCTCAAGGTCTCAAAGAGCACTAAAGGCATTACACAAAGATATAATACCTGAGAACAATTCACCCAAGGTGGTTTTCTTTGGTTGGTTGGAATAATTATCATCGTCATGAGAATATTCATTTTCTTATAGTTCTAAAAGTGATGACGGAAAGTGAGCTCATTAGTCATCACCTCTCTAATATTGGGTACCATAAGGAACCTTACTAAAGGCCACTAGGACCAACTACCAAATAGGGTGAGCTAAAAATGAGGCCTTAGTGGTTGAAAAATAAGTGATTGGGGCCTTTGTAGGTTGGTTCTTGTTGCATTAGCACCTTTTCCCTTTCATACAACTTCAATCCATAAGCATTCACATGTTTTTAGAACCCACAGAGTTTGGGTGGTAGGGAAAGTTGTTTTTTTTTTTTTGAAGGGGGGGGAGGGTGTTTCAGTTCTAGATTAAGACATGTGCAAGAAATCCTAAATTTGATGGTTTGATATTTGGATCGAGAGTGTGCATTGGGAAATTTTATATAATGGATTGGTTAGTAGTGCACATGGCTACCGACTTGAAGATACACAAACTTCTTAAGGTCTTTGGATATGTAATCTACACTTAGACATGATGATGACGTTGGGGGATAAAGAAGCTTCTAGGTTCTTCAAAAAAAACATCCTCTAAAGGGGTGGAAATACATCAAATGGTAGGATAAATATGCATGGGAAATCTAGGGAATTATATCGAAACAATGCATGCTAGATGAAGTTCCTTGTCAGTTGAAAGCTTGAGGGACCATTGGTTTAAAACCACCAAGGTATTCTCACATACCCATGGGCCACACCCTAAGATCGCTTGGTGAGTAGGGTTGTTGAACTAAAGAAAAAGTAAAAACCCTTTCGCCAAGTTCTACATGTGAATGCATCGCCAACCAAAGCGCTCCTAAACCTCTCGAATCTAGTTTCCAATTATTGACTTGCAAGTCTCTTCACACAGAGTAATCCAAGATGGAACCCATATGAAACAAATAACAAAAGCCACCATATTTAGTATCAAATATTTCAACTAGAAGTTTGGGAGGAAGGTCATCATTAACTTGTGGTATGTGTTTAAGATTATTTTCCAAGGAGCCTTAGGTGATGTCATCAACAGTAGATGCAGAAGTGTCACTGTGCAAAATGAGAGATAATTGAAAAGATTCCATCAAGCCTCACCTTATGGAGAAAAGGTCATTGGCATGATAGGACAACTAGACCACAATTAATGCTAACATGACAATATGTTTACTCATGCACCAAAATATCAAAAACCTTGGGCCATCAATCAGTTAGGGTTTCTTCTTACAACTTTTTTGAAAGATTAAGAGTACGGTTTTTTCATCCATTATGTTAATAAATAGAGCAAAATTAAGATACAACACAAGAATTGGTGGAAAAGGATTTAATCCATTGTCAACCCATGTATTCATCTCATGATATCAATTTATAGTACATGTATTTGACCACCATTGGATCTAGATCTCACTGACATCTCATCAGTGGATAATGGCAACACCTCATATGTGGATAAGGATGACAACTCATAAGATGGTGATATCAGACTTTGTGATTGTCTAGTGACTCATAGTCTAACATTCCCCCCTCAATCACAAGTATGAATAATTTTATTAGTAAGGCAACACTAACTAGCGCATAAACTAGTATGATTTTAAATCTTCAATCTAAAACTTCTAAATTGAGCTTTGATGAAGATATGCTTGAAAAACCACCAATATGGATAACAAACGATTTATCTGAAATGAAATTTGAAAGAGAGTAGAATTTATGGAAGTGAACATCTAACATGTATAAACATTCCCCTAGTAATTGGTGAACAAATAGGATCACCATTCTGTGATCAATGAAAAAATAGGATCAGTTAAGCTCTCTATAAATTTAGACACAATTAGGTGTCGAACAATATCCCAATGAATAGTTGAAGAAAAACAAGAATATTCTAGATTCCATCTTAGAACTTCCCAAATATTTTGATTTGATGAGATTGATTTTGTAGTAGATATCTCGTTGAGGAGAACAATTGCTATGCTAGAATTCCCAAATGTTGATTGAATTTTGATTGATATGACTTTGAAACTTGAAGTTTGACTATCATCATTGATATTCCCCCTTGATAGGTGCAAGGTGAGAAGATTGTTTAAGGGATCCAAGCTTGATATTTTGGATTCTTTTGTTCTTCAGTGGTTCATCATTGTATATGGTGGTTTTGTTGGTTGACCACTAACCATTTTGACTTGATAATGTGATGGTTTTGGTTGACCACTAATCATTTTCATAGAACACTCCCCCTTTGAAGGTGTTAGAGAGTATCTTGTTGTTTAATCAATGTAATCCCCCTCTTGAGGTGTAGAGAGTACCATCTTTGATTCATGTTTCAATTTAAAAAAAACATGTATAAATGGGCCCAATAATGCCCAAGATAATCATCTAGAATAATTGTTTGAAATCCTTTTTCTTTTGTTATTTCTCCATGCAAATGTGTCTTTACCTATGTTTGAACTATATGGTAAGACTTGTGCCACTTATTAACTTGTTGATTCCATTTCCAATAATTTATCTAGACTTGATACTATTTTCTTAACTTTCTTCTTTCGACATTTTTCTGAGAGATGATTTGTCTTCCCACAATGAAGACAAGGATGGAGATCAAAACATTGTGTCTCCATATGGCCAACTCGATGACACTGTTGGAACTTGAGTTTTTCCTCAATATGTTAATCATCAACTGTATCATTGACCTTGTTAATTTCCACATTAATTTTTAAAGGCTTCAAATTTCTATAAAAAAATCTTGCACTCACAAATTGAATCATTTTGGAGTAATTGAGAATAAGAAAGTTGTTACTTTCTTCATATCCTAAGCCATGTTGATTCTTGTGGAATTGTGTTACTTCCCAAAGTTTGGAAATCATCTTGAAAACATGATTTAGTACTTCTTTATGTTATTCATAAATGTTTTCTCTTGTGATTTCAAATTCACATTTACTATTGTTTCTATAACTCTGTGCTTATGCTTGTGACCCATCTTAAACAAGACTTATCTTCATCAATTCACTATATGATTCCATCTCATGACTAGTTAAGGAATCATCAACTATATCTTTTGTTGCCTTTGTATTTTTAGTCTAAGCTTGAGTAACTCCACAAATGAATTGATTTTCATTAAAGTGAGCCTTAAATTAATACAATGAGAAGTGACATTTGGTTTCATCTTCCAAGAGCTCCAAATGACTCTCTCTATTCACCTATGACTCTTCATAT
>SNQJ01S0020615.1:125516-138023 GCA_010110895.2 Picea sitchensis
TCCATTCCTTCCATACTTATCACTTTTCATCATTATACCTCTCATCTTCCCCTACCTTGGTTTGGGCATTGGGTTTGCCACACTAGGAAGCGTTGTACCTTGCCTTGTGGGAAGAAGGGGCTAAATGCCCAGAGGGTAAAAGTAGATGGTATGAATTAAAATCCAAAAATCAAACCTTTGAGATGCTTCGCCCATGGATTCTTGAGAAAGCAATAAAACACTTCTCAGTAAGAAAAGGGGACCTGTATGATCAAACAAAACTCAAGGTACTAGTTGGTGGATGGGAGGCCTCATCATGAGTCAACCTATTAGGTCCATGGGCATGTAGCAACATGACACTACCATCTATCTGGTTACCAAACCATGGTAGTGGCTCTTGGTGGCATAGCCAAGATAAAAGGGGTCTCATCATGATCCAACCTTCTCATTTTTGTGAAGTGCTTGTAGGTAACGATGTCACCTTTGGTCACCACGTCAGGACAGTGTCCCCCAGTTTTTCCCTTGAAAAGAAAAATCAATAAGAATAAGAATAAAAGGCATTGAATGGGCTAGGAAACAATGGTATCCATGATAAGGTGCAACTCGCCCTCTACAAAGGCACCCACAGACAATACCTAAATTTCACAGTTATTATTGCACCCTCTGCCCAAACACTTCCCCTACACCATGTCACACACTTACATGAACTAGATTGGCTCTCACCTGGGAAACACCCCAAAATTGAGGAGGATTAGCCCAATCGTACATCCTGAGACCCTCTCCAAACCTGACTTGTTAAACTGCATCATGTCTTTGAGCATTTGTCTGGGTAAAGGGGGGTTTGATGCACATGTTTGGGTAATTTGATTATTGGATGTGATTGACATTGCTATGATCCTTGTGACTTAAGAGCCCATGGAGTGTGTACTTTTTTGTTGTTGTAGGACCATGCCTGGTGGACATGTACATATGGAGAGATGATTAGCTCGAACCTCCATGGGGTTGAAAACCCATAGATGGATGTTGTGACCCCAGCCAGGGGAAAAGAGATGTCAGAGACTCGCACTAAGAAAAAGGAAGGACATTTCACCAGAGACACTTTAGAAGACCGAGACCCAGGGGGGTCTTGCTCTTCTACCTAAACATTGGCCTTGGGAGGCCCATGACATCAAAATTGTGACCCTAGACGTCACCCAATGTCAGGATTGGAACTTCAGAGGTAGTTGTGTGTTAATTGGCATCTGTGGCATCATCTAGGGGCTTGTAAGGCCTAACGTTTTGCAGATGAGGCCCAATGTTTCACCTAGGAGGCTCAACGTCACCCTAGAAGGGCATGATGTCACCTCTAAAAATGATTTTAGGGTTTAATTATTTGAATTTATGTAAAAACTAGATTTTTCATGTAATTTGGCCATGTCGGCCTTTTGGTGACCTAAAATTAATTAAAGGTCATAATTATTGTATAAATAGAGAGATAAAACTCTCATGTTTTCATCATTAACTCATCACACAAATGGTGGTCTGAAATTCGACCGTCTTCAAGGGTTATTGGCTGAAATCTAGTGGTGCGCACTTCTTGGAGGAGGCAAATCTTGGTGTATTTTGAAAATTTTTCATGTGGAAGATCTTCAACTAGGGTTTATGCTTGATTATTCTTGGTGAAGTAAGTATAAAATCTGCATTTCTTTATTGTGAATGAATTCTTATGGTGAATTTACTTGTTTCATGTTAAAGATTATGAAATTGTTTGCTTGAAACCCTAGAAGAAAGACATATGTTACTATCTTTTTTCTCTATAATCTTCCACTTGCTAAAATTTATTGAAAGGCACCTATCTAGAGTAGATACTAGATCCCTACCATTGTAGCACTCTAGTAACCCTATTTCCTTGCCTATTGCATATTTTATTTCAATTTGTCTAAGGAAAAGAGAAATCGCTAGGGCCTAACTTTTGTTACTTTCTAGCAATTATCTCTAGGAGTTGTATTTTTGAGGCCTTGGGCTACCAATACTTCTCTCATCCTCTCCATCCCCTTTGACTAAAAATTATCATTGTTATTTTCATCTAAGAATTGTTGTTGGCATCATTAACTCCATTACCCTAGAAAGGCACTAGTCTACCCATTATAAGTGTTGATTGATCAAATAATTTTCAGAACCTCTTCTCTTGAACACCTACTAACTTCAATTAACCTTAGATTATCCTAAATCATTAACCTACTTGTTGTTGTTGAAAAATATTGCTGCAACCATCTAAAAACAACAAATTAACCCTAATAATGATATGTCATGCTAGTTAGACAATGCTAAAACTGCTTGTGACTATCTATTATCAATTTGCCTGGTTAAAGTTATTGTTTTAAGTCTTTTATCAAGCATTGAAAAGCATAATTATTATGGTTGTTGCAAATTTCTTATTGATGTTATAAATTGTTATACTGTTGCAATTCTATATCAGCTAGCACATTTTTAAGAGTTCATTGTCTTATGAAGAACAAATATCATTTTGGAATTTGGAAAGTGCCCCTTTTTGCTTTGTTGTCTTGTTCTGGGAAGGTACACAATAATATTTGATTGATTCATGTTTAATAAGACTTAAATAACCCTTTTAACTTGAGTGACCTATGAGAGGGTAGGGAATTTCTCTTATCATTTTCCTTAGCCTTATCAAACCCTCAGGTCACTGGGGACATCTCCCCTGGGGTACCGCAACATACTCCTAAATAGAAAGGGATTTCCTATTAAGGTGATAGTGATAGGTCATTCCCAGTTATGCGAATTATGTATCCACTTGCCTTGGGATTTGGGCAAGTAAAAATTGTGTGATAACAACCCCTACATGGGATTCCTTTAGGGATGCCATTAAAGAAAAATACTACCCTGTTGGAAGCTACGAGGATCAGTACACAAGATGGGCCATGCTGCATCAGGAAAGGGACCAGACAGTAACAGATTTCACCAATATTTTCCATACCCTGTGCACCAAATTGGGTATCAAAGACTCTGAACGACATCTGGTGCTCAAATATCACGGTTGTTTGCATAGATACATTCAAACAGAAATGGAGTTTCTGGACATCACATCATTAGGTGCAGCTTATAAATATGTTGTCAATATCAAGCAAAAATTTAAGCAGAAGAGGCGAGAGTTTGGATCTTCAAACTCCTCACAGTCGAAGCAAAGCAAAGGCGGCCCCAACCCAAAACACAAGGACAGAGAAAAGATGTAAACTCTCAGGACAACCAATGCAAGTCACAACATAATAAGAGTAATGAGAAGTCGAAGAAGGACATGAGAAAGTGGTGTGAATACCATAAAATACCTTGGCACAACACCGAAGAATGTCGCTCCAAGTAGTCATTGGTGGCCGAGCTAAAAGCTTCTGAGTCAGAGGAAGATTCTGACTCCGAATCAAATCTAGAAGGAGAGAATTGGATTATCGATCCCGAACCCAATGCCACTGTTGCTACCACCAAAGTCTACCCAAGCGAACCTGAAGAACCAGAGGAAGGGGAACACCTCTTTCACTCACATATGTGGGTAAATGGGGCTCCACTTCATTTCATTGTCTATAGCGACATTCAAAAGAACCTGATCTCAGGAGAGGTCGTCAAGCGGCTGGACTTGCCAATGACACCGTACCCGCAACCCTACACCATCAGATGGCTTCGCCAAGGAAGAGATCTTTGTGTCAGCCAATAGTGTCATCTGCCCTACGAAATCAACCCCTTCAAAGACGAGGTATTGTGTGATACTGCTCCCCTTGGATTTTGCGATGTTCTTCTAGGACGACCATATTTGTGGAAGCGATGTGTTGTGTATGATTCTAGACGCCGCAATGTTATTATTACTTTGGGTAGACAATTGTACATGATACCAGAGTTGGCGCTACCTACCGCTATTTCTTTAATCTCTGCTAAGAAATGCAGTAAGGTCATTTCACAGACCAGGAAGTTCATATTCTTTGTGATCTGTGCTCATAGGAAGTAGAAGGTCACTACCACATCCATGGCCTCTACACAGAGCCTCTCTTTGCAGCAGAAGCAAGTGGTCAGGATCGTGGAAGAGTACAGAGACATCTTCTCCTCACCCACCAAGGTAATGACACACTGCCAAGTCAAGCATCCAATTGATCTAACCACGGTGCACCTCTTCCTAATGGACTAGTATATCATCGCTCGCTGATGGAAAATGATGAAATCAAGCATCAGATCCGAGAGATGCTTCAAAAGAGGCACATATGACCCAACTCCTTCGCTTGCGAAATCCCGATTATACTGGTGCAAAAGAAAGATGGGACTTGGCAGCTCTGCATTGATTATAGAGCATTAAATAAAATCATAGTCAGGAACCGGTATCCAATTCACCGAAATTATGACTTTCTTGACCAACTCAAGGGAGAAAACTTCTTCAGCAAGATTGACCTAAAGTCTAGATGCCACCAGGTTCCCATCAAACCGACTGATGTATGGAAGACAACTTTCAAATCTAAAGAAGGTCTCTTTGAATGGTTGGTAATGCCCTTTGTCTTACCAAATGCACCAACCACTTTCATGAGGTTGATGGATGATGTATTGAGACCCTTCACCAACTCTTTTGTGGTGGTATATCTAAATGAAATCCTCATCTTCAGCAGAACTTAGGAGGATCACATGCAACATATTCAACATGTTTTGAGCACTCTAGGACAACACAAGCTATATGCCAACTTGGAAAATGATCCTTTGGCGTGAACAAGGTCCAATACTTGGGCTACATTGTTGATGAGCATGGGGTACATGTGTATCCAGCTAATATCCAAGTCATCTATGATTAGCTAGCCCCGACCACACTAATCTAGCTTCAGATCTTATTGGGACTTGCTAACTTCTACCAACGATTCATGTTGGGATTCTCCCATATTGCATGGGCCCTCAACTAAGTGACCAAGGGTGGTCCCAGGGAAAATTTTGCATGGGGGAAGGCACAACAATGAGCATTTGATGATCTGAAGCATCGCTTATGCTCAGATCTAGTACTCTCCTTACCCGATCTACAAAAATTGTTCGAGATTGAGACTGATGCATCTGACTGTGTTGTAGGCGCAGTTCTCACTTAGCACGGTCATCTAGTAGCATACCATAGTGAGATACTCTCATATATCATCCTGAAGTACCCCACCTATGACAAGGAAATGCATTCCATTGTGCAAGCATGTCGTCAATGGAAAAATTACATTCTGGGAAAGGAGACAATCATCCACACTAATCACAAGCCTCTGTAGTTCATACATACACAAGGGAAGTTGCAGAATGACCACCATCAAAAGTGATCCACATCCCTAAAACAGTAACATCTAAACATCAATTATAAGACAGGGAGCATAAATTGTGTCATTGACTGCCTTAGTCGAGCTCTCATGGCTGCATTCACCACCGTGCTCCATTCATGTCGACATGAGGCATCAGAGTGGCCCCAAATTTATTAGTGAGATCCTAACTTCTCCACCACCTATAATCTCTTGGGTACAGGCGTGAATGTCACCGATTTTCACATTCAAGATGGACTGTTATGCCATCTGGGACATCTCTGTGTTCCTACAAGCGAGCGTGCAAAGTTGATTTTGGAGGCTCACTACAGTCGGATGGCAGGACATTTTGGCATGGAGAAAATTATGGTCATTCTACAGAAACATTTTTATTGGCCAAAACTTCGATAGGACGTCAGCAAGTATATCAGATCTTGCACTGCTTGTGCCATTTCCAAGCCATCCATCGAGAAGCAAGGATTACACATCCCTCTTCCTACTTCCGAGAGGCCTTGGGAATCCATCTCAATGATTACATGTCTGACCTTCCATCCACCAAGAAAGGAAATGATTGCATATTTGTGGTGGTTGATCGGTTTTTGAAAATGATCGTTCTCACATCCTGGAAGAAGAGCATCACAATGACATATATTTCCAAGCTATTCGAACGAGTGTGGGTCCATTTTGGGATACCACAGACTATCATCTTCGATTGGGACAACATGTTCCTCAACACATTTTGGTCGAGTCTCTCATCATTGTTGGACACCAAGCTCACTATATCCAGTGCCTTCCACCCTCAAACTGATGGCCAAACATAGGTCATCAATCAGATGATTGTGCACATCCTGCACATGTATAACTCTAAGCATTCGCGTACATGGGATGAGAGTCTTCCCTATGTTTAGCACAACTACAATAGGTCTCTCCATAGCTCCACTGGCCATAGCTCCTTCCATGTGGGGATGGGATTCCAACCCTAGGGTCCCATTGATATTGCACTACCACTTGCAACCACATAGACAGATTCTTTCCATGTTAATTCTGAGGCCGACAAAGACACTAGAATCATTGAGCGGATTCAACACATCCGCCAATAGGTCCATGAGATTTTGTAGAAAGCCAATACCAAGTACAAGGAATGTCATGATCAACACCGGGTACCGTACAAGTTTCAGGTGGGATACAAGGTCTGGTTACATTTGTAGAAAGAACGCCTTATAGGGCCCCATTAGAAGCTCCATCCACTTCACTATGGGCCTTAAACCATCACCAAGTCTGTGGGTGACCATGATTTTGAGCTCAACACTCCCCCCTTCCTTGGCTTGCACCCAATGTTCAATGTGGACCTCCTCCGACCATATTTTTCACCATTATTGGACACCTCGGAGATCGCAAAACAGTTGACACCAATAGAGCTCAACCATGACTGCATGGAATAGGCATCCACTGATCATATAGTGGACACACAGGTCAAGGGAACTTGCCAACAGAGGATCCAACTTTATCGGGTTGTCAAGGTAGGGCAACTTTTGCACCAAGGCAAGTGGCTCACCTGGAGCAAAATTCAACAGAAATTTCCTCACCTGATGGGGGAACTCAGCGCAACAGAGACCATTACTTCCTAAGGGGAGACGACTGGTTGAGGTGGATATTGGTGGCCACCCACCTATTCCAACTGGCTCCTCTTGACAATTTTTAGTTCAACGCATCCTTCTGTAATTCTTTGTAATTGTGGGTTCTACACTTTCGAGGTTGTCTGAATACCTACACAACTTTCAGGTGGATATGGGTGTCCGTCCACCTAATCCAACTGGCTTATTTTAGAATTTTTCATGTCAGTACATCTTTATGTACTTCTAAGGCCGTTTTGGGGCCCTAAACAATGTTTTTTTGGCTTTCCAAAGTCAAACTGTGGACGAAGTAAGAGTTTGATGGCATAATTTGTATTTCTCGAAAATACCTTTCCAACGGGCTATTACGTGCCTAAAATGGAGGTCGTAAGCAAAAGTTATGACCTCAGTAAGTTAAGGTACCAACTTACACATCTGGCCCACATAACTTTTGGCATTTCGTCTCCTAGGGTTAGGTTTTTGGATGTATAGGGTTTTGGAATTCATGAGTAATGTTAAAAAGGCCTATGGAGCCTCATTGTAATCATTCTTCTTAGACAGATGCATGTAGCAGCCACATCTCTTATCATAGATAACTACCACCATTCGAGCAAGTTGTTTTCAGTTATGTAGTTTTACAGTTTTAGCCTATTTTATTTATTCAATAGAAGTTATTCATTTCGTTTCGCTCATAAATCCAGATCAAGTGGTCAAGAAGAATGGTCTGCCTCTTCGGGCAATCATTCTTTCGAAGTTCATAGTTGTGAGTAGTTTCAAAGAATGGTTTGATATAGGAGGTTGGTGTAGGACAATCATTTCCATAGGAAATGGTTCAGGCAGTCATTCACTAGGGAATACTCATTCTCTCCAGGTTGCACTGTGATTAGTGCCGAAAGAATGGCCCAGTTAGGTTGAATGGTTCAGGTTCAACAATCAAGGACATTCATTCCCTAGGGAAGACTCATTCTCTCCAGGTTTCACTGTGAATCATGATGGAAGAATGGCCCAGTTAGGTTGAATGGTCTAGGTTCAAAAATCAAGGACAATTATTCTTCTATGTTTGGGAAGAATAGTCCAGATAGCCCATGGCTAATGTTTAACCTTCTGAGGGAAGATGCTCTTCCAAATATCACAGATGATGGTGGAAGAATGGCCCAGATGACTCAGTTTGTATCATGACATTGTTGATGTAGGTTGATATCAGATGATATGATTATTGTGGAGATTGTATGTCTCTAGACAATAGTTGTATGTTACTGTAGTGGATGTGATCCATTGGTAGTGATTGTGTGTCACTGGTTAGCAACAATCTGCTACTAGGAGTGGTTGTGTACCACTGGATAGTAGTTGTATAATACTATGAATAGATACAGTTGCATTCTATTATGGCATTGTTTTGATTTCCATGGAGACTATCTAGTTAGATAGTGACGATGGTGCTCATGATTTGATCATGAGATAGCCTGTGTGGCTATGATGAGGCTACCAGTTGAATGGTTTGTTTGTGCTCAAGACCATTGTCTTTAATACCTCCCTAGTTAGGATGGAGTGTTGATATTATGGTAGCCGTAGGAGGTATTAACCTCTACGTGTAACCTTTGATGAGTATAGAATATTTCGGGAAGCAAGTGAAACCCTAGAAGGTTAGGAAATAACCTTAGAAGACAAGTCCGCTCAAGATAATAAGTTATATTAAATTATTATCCTCCATAAGTAGAAGTTGGCCCAGTTAGGTCACTTGGAGGACTATAAATAAGAGGGCGCTAGAGCTCATTTTTCACATTCACTCTCACAACTGCATAAGGATAAGTGGTGTGCATGACTGGAGGAGAGTTGTAGTTGTTGCAATGGTGACTTGGTCTTTGGTTATGGTTGGAATTTCTTCCTGGTTATGGTTTGGAATTTCTACTTGGTACGCTAGCCTTGAGAGAGAGGTACTCTACTTTGGTTGAATATTGGTTCTAGGCTTGCTTCCAGAATTATTCTGTCTGACAAGGTTAAGGTGCTCAGGGGTGGCCTTTGTGCCTATGGTTGGGTGACAATATTTCTATGATGTTTATGGTGAAAATGAGCACACCTTTTATTGTAACAAAACTTTAGGTCATTTACATACTTCGAGAGTTATTGATATTCTTTCTCTCGATGTCCACATATTAACAATATGTAAATTTCTTGATGTACTCTTGCACACTCTTCTTCCGCCAAATAGTTTACATCATTTTGAACATGGTTTGTTTGTAATCAAAGGATGATAACTTCTCTCACATCTTTGTGACCTTCTTTCTCCAACTCATGTGTATCTTCTCTTTTCTCTTTAAGGCTCTCTCTTGCTTCTCAAAATCCCAACATAAAGTTGCATGTCCTTTCAACATTTTTACTTGAAGAATTTTTTATGCAATGATCTTCTACCTTATCAAACTCAAAGTAATGCTTCATCTCACTAATCAAATCTACCTAGGCTTATATTCAAGCTTCCATTATAACTAGGGACGGGTGATCCAAAAATGAAAGTAATTAATAACAAATTGACATTAACTTGATGCTCATGAATGATTAAAGAGTTCAACCATCATAGACCATGCTGAAAATAAGAGAAGATAACAACAATAAGAAAGAGAAATAGACAACAAGAAATTCTTAACGGAGTTCACCAATGTGTGGCTATGTCTTCGAGCCCGCTTCCAAAAGGAGGACCTCTTTATTGATCTTTAAATGCTCAAGTTCTCTTTAAAATGGCTCCTTGTTGTTACAAACATGCTTCTGATCTGTTGTAGAAGATCTCCTTGTGCAGATGCACACATGCCTCAACAATCTCCTCTCAAAACATGATTAAATGCCCCTCAAAACATGAGAAATGGGCCATAAACTCAAAATCCTCTTTACATTCCCTGCATACCAAGCACCCTCTCAAGCTCAACAAGCTTGGTTTATATAGTTTTTAGGCCCAGTTAGAGAAGCCCAACTTCCCACAAATATTTGGCCTCTTTTTGGGATCAAATCGCCCTCCAAATAGGCAATAAATCTCCAAAAACGCCTAATCTGGGCCAAAACTATAGTAAAATAACATTTTGTAACAAAAATCAAAATTAGCCCCTATGGTCTGGGCGTGCACACCTTTTTCAGGGTCATATTGGTTCATATGGCCAAGCGCCAACCCCCTAGGGGTTGCGCACTGGCCTTTCCTCCGCTAGCTCTAGTCACATTAGCGTATATAATAGGACCAAGGGCCCGATCGCGTCGATCGACCTGGCCACTGGTCACCGCCCTTGGTTCCCTTCGGTGGTTGATCCCTTATACTGTGTCCCCCATGCCCGTAAATTTATACGTGGAGTGGAGCATCCAAGTGTTTGACTTTGGTGCAATGGTAGCAATGTGATCATAGGCTGGCGCTAGACCCCAACCCCCTTCCTCCTCCGCCCATATCATATGCACACATTAAATATTTATTTGCGCCATGGTTTAACAAGGCACACCGCAGGCGGGTTAGTACCCGACCTACCCAAAGCGCTTCCCCTAACCTGAGGTCATGCGGTCAAATCTGGAGAAGTCCAAAACTTTTATCACAACCAACAAATGATGGGGTGCCACATGGCACCATTTAACTCGTCCACCAACGTGACACTTGTCAATCACCGATTAGACCACAACTACCACTTGCCTAGTCAGCATGCCATTGCCACTTGCCTAGTCAGCATGCCATTGCCACTGGTACAGCCAGCTTCCATGTGTCACGATACCACATCAACATGATCATGTCATGTTGACGTCAGCATTGACTTTTTGCCTATTTGGGAAATCGATCAAAGTGCGATAACTTTCACATATGGTGTATGTTTGAGGAAGTAAATATATGGTCGAAATCAATGCGACGATCCGGACGTTATGGAATTGGTTTCGTCTGATTCCAAGAACTTTCATTTTTGAGCATTTTCTGGACCTGAGGAGTCTCCTGGATCAACAAGATACTCTGGCTTCTTTTTTATTTTTGAATTTTTTTTATCAATTGGGTTGCAATATCATTTTCCCACCCACTTTCTTCTTCTAGTTTTAGTTCAAAAACATTCCCTTCTAATTCACCACATGGTTGTCTTATCTCTAATCCTTCCATTCTTCTTCTTAGCTCCTACAATTCATTACCAATGATTGATCTTCCTCCTTTAGGTATCATTTCTATAATCGTGAATCACAACAATCATGGCACGAACTTCTCCAAATGTTCAATTCATCCTCTAAAACCTATCCCTTACTCTAGTACCAAATGATTTAAGGGCAACATGTGACAGGCCCAAAACACAACCAAACTTGATATGCAACATAATTCTTTTGGGAATCCAAACAAATGAAGGAGATGAAATAGAGAGACACACATCAAGCAAGAAACCATCCAACAAGAAGTCCACTCATTCTCATTAATTAACCCAATGGTATTTACAAATACACTTGTGTGTCACAATTCAACACTTGACTCAATGGCCTCCTAACAAACTAATTGCTCTAAACCCAAACAACAATCACATTTTTAACCAACCAATTTGATCATTTCATGATCATGAGCTTTATCTTAATGCTTAACTAACTTCTTCAAGGATGTGTATCTCCTTGGTGTCATCAATGTATACAACTCTCGCAACAATTAATCTCCTATTGTTGGCTTGAATCATAACCACCATAATGATCATGCAATTATCGCTTTAGCCTCCACATGCATTGCTTCAATTTCCCAAGATGTTGCTTCATTTTCCTTTCTTCACTCCATGCACTTTAACTTGGCATGTTCCTGCATATCTCCACATGTTTTCACCACATGCATTCATCTCTGCATGCACCTTGTGTCCTCGTGCACCAACCATCATATGCACCAACTCCTCCACATGCCTCTATATGTGGTGCTTACACTTACTTGGGATTTCATTTCTAATGTGCTTCTTGGTGCTCTTGGATTTTACTCAAATGCTCTATATCACACTCTATAATGTTATCTTTGAGAGGATAAACTTATATATGGTCCCAATCCTCCTTTTAGAAGCTTCCTAGTTTGGCAGGACTAGCTAATTATTTGAGCATTTTCTTGATGGGAAAGTAAATTGTACATATAATCTAACTCCATCACCATATTTTTATCCCAATCTTGAACTTAGGGCATGTTTTTGGAAACAAATGAAAAACAATTGTTGATTGTTCCCTCTTCTTATACAAAATCTACCTATAATCTTCATTAAATCTTTAGGAGATAAAAACAATTCATTGGGAAAAAGTAGAGTTACAATCACTTTTGTCATGAAGCCCTCATGATGGTTGATGTGGCAATTCTCAATTAAGCATTAAGTCATGACTGTCTCCTTGGGTTCCCTTCCATGGTTGACCCCATGTTTAGAATGTACAACTCCATTTTTAGAGAATATAAAAATTTAATAGGGAACTATGAAATAAGACTTGCAACTGTTATCCATGGAGCTTTCAAAATTTTCTTAAGATTATTTTTAATTTTGATCATTTACTCATAATTGCGACAATTATAAATGTCCTTTCTTCTTGTGTGTTATTTCATATTGATTATAAGTGTTGGTTTATGATAGTGTATGAGTCCCAACATACAATGTTCCTTATGCTAATGGGGGAAAGGGATT
>SNQJ01S0020616.1:61187-73763 GCA_010110895.2 Picea sitchensis
ATTGAACAATGACTCTATTTTTCTCTTGTTCCGTGTTTCTCCAAATTGTCTCTTCATGTCCAATTCTTTTCATCAAGCTATCAATTTGTTGGTGGTCTAGTTTTTGTTCTTGCATTAGTTCTTGGACTCAGGAATGTACATGATCCAATTCATATTGTAAGGTAGATACCAAAGAAAAAATGGATGAATGTTGCTAAATTAAGGAGGTTCGACGAGGGAAGGAGAACAATTTTCTCACATTGGTACAATCATTTCTTGAAGAGTCAAAGATACTTTTCTAATTTCATAATATTTTTCTATTTCATATTTCATTAGCCCGTGTATTCGATTTGCACTAGCAATGGCCAATGTGCATCATTTAATATTTTTGGAGTCTGAGAATTTGAATGGAAAGAACTATAGCTTGTGGAGTCATAATATAATCAATATTAGCAAGTTTAGACATCTTGATAAAATCATCTTAGGTGAATAATGGAGACCGAATAATGATCTCGAAAACTATGATAAAATACATAAAGAGGCTTTATTACTTCTCAAATTTTAAGTCACAGACACATTAGTTCCTAAAGTGAGAAATGCCACTATAGCATTTGTTCTATGGACAATTATCAAAAACAAGTATCAAACATCAGAAGTAGAGTTGGCATTATATTTGAAAAATACTTTTTTTTCCACTAAGTTGTAGGAAGGAGGATCTATCTCTAAATATTTGTTGCAGTTGAAGGACATTTATCATGAGTTGTCTGCAATTAAGAAGCTAGACGATGATGAAGATATGGTTTCTTTGGTGATGCGAAGCTTTCCATCATGTTTTGATTCATTTGTTGAGTCCTTTCTTCTTCTTGGGTAGACCCAGGAACTTAAGTTTGAGAAGTTATCAACACTTCTTGTTTAGAAGGAAAGGAGTCTAGATCAAATAGAAGCATCAAATTCATCCACAATAGAGAGTTTGTTTAGTGCATGATTCAAAAGAAAAGAAAAATAAAGAAATAATAGGGTGAGAGAGACTAGAAAAACATCAAGGAGGCCAACATTTAGATGTTATTATTGTAATAATCTTAGACACATGAAGAGAGATTGTTGAAAAATAAAGCACCACCTAGAAAATAGTCAAACAAAATCAAGATGTGCCAATGTTTCCAAAGAAGTTGACAAAGAAGAAATAGGTGATTTTTCATTTGTGGTATCACATAATCGATCAACCAAGTCTACAACTTGGTATTTTGACTCAGGTTCCACTACACATGTCACAAATACTGGTATGTAAATTTCATTGAAGAAAACAGTTGTAGTGAATTTGTTTCCTTGGGTGATTATTGGACATACTATATTAGAGTGTGTGGGGATGTTCATATAATATTGAACAATATTGTAATTTATACTTTCAATAATGTTCGATATGCTCCTGACATGAAAAAMAAATATGTTATCTACAAGTGAGATAACTAAGAATCGTAATCTTTGTGCAAACTTTGAAGGAAACAAACGTATGGTTTCTACTCKTCATGATAACAAGTTGGTTGTTGTTGGTATTGGTGAAAAAGGATTGTATAAACTTTTAGATTTAAATACAGTGAAGTCACATGAACTAGATATAAGTATGGATACCTAAGCTATCAGTATGCACTTTGGCATGAAAGGTATGGACTACTAAGCTATCAATATTTATCTGTACTTAGTAAGACTAATGTGGTGGATGGTCTTCCTTCCATTCAGGAATGTCATAATGTATGCATAGGCTTCTAGATGGAAAATAAACATCGACGTTCATTTGATATTGATAAATCATGGGGAGCCAAAGGAGTTTTGGATCTTTTACATGCTTATCTGCATGGTCTAATGAAGACACCTACAATGTCTAGAGCTAAGAATTTCTTGCTACTAATTGATGAATTTTCATGGAAAATGTGGGTTTATTTTTTGAATAATAAGTTAAATTTTTTTCAAAGTTTGTAGCATGGAATTATTTGGTAGAGAAACAAAATGTAACATCCCCACTATAACCCCCATTTTTTTCAATTCTTATGTAGATATAATATGTGGCTACGACCAAGCAATGTAATATGCAAATTGAATTTCCTTGTTTTATTAATAAAAATGTGATGCCATCTTCTAAGGGGACATGGACAAGAGATGGGGGCTGAATCAATCCACAAGAGGGGGGAGTGTCTTGGATAATGGCCAAGAGGGGTCCAAAGGGAAAATTACCCATGTATATTGATTTAACCCATTTTCCTAAATCTACTATTTATATCTTAACCTTCCCATTTATGATTGAGTGTTCCCAATGCCAATCATTGAATACATGTAAGAGGGTGGGTGTGAGTGGTCACATCCCAAACTTATTGGTCACATGGGGGTTGAGTACAATCGTCTTGGGGAAGATTATGAGTCAATAAAGGAAACCCAAAGAGAGGAAATTTGTATGGGGTTGGGGGACAACAGGGGGAGAGAGTCAAGTTTTGGGCATGAGAGCCAAGAGGGGAGGGGAAATAGAGCTTGAAGCGTATACAACCATGGAAGGTGAATTATAGAGAAATTTAGAGTGTAAATGGAGAGAATTGGAGCTGTAAAAATGAAGAGCCAGGTTGTTAGGCATGAAGAGTGAAATCATGTGTGAGTTGCACTAAAACAACAAGTTTTTTTCTGTGACCGATTAGGGCGAAGAACATAGATTTTAGAGAGAAATACCCAATTTTCTTGAGAGAAATCTGAGTTTTTAATCACTTCAGACAGTTTGAAAGGGTTAATGAAGTAGAGAGGTGAGGTTGCAGATCAATTTTCAACCTGGAAAGGTCAAAATTAAAGTTTTAATGGACTCTTGTAGAGTTACAGGAGGTTTAGAGAATCGATGGTTGAATCATGTTTGATCTCATCATTGACGACCGATATTGATCATGATAAATTAATATATATATATATATATATATATATATATTCCTAATAATTCGACCATTTGGAAGGTTGATGGGATCAACGACCGGGATTAAATCGAGGGTTGTGAAAGAGGGATAATCCTTTTGGGCTTCGGGATTTCGAAGGTCTAGAAATTTTGGATGTTGGAACTTCACAACATTCAAATCTCGCCGAAGGAAACTAGTCAAAACAGTGACCATACAGTTGACTGAGAATTGGAGGTTTCCTATTCCTTGTCATTTGATTTTCTTTATTGTTAAACCCTGACCAACTTCTCAGTCGTGAAGTAACGTGAGCCATAGATATAGGTATATTCATAATCCTTCCTAACCGTTGGATATACGCTATAGTCAAATTTTGACGTTGACTCACTCTGGTCATGAAAAGGGATTACACAGTCGTAACTTCTTGAATGTTGAAGTCATGAAGTGACGTGGGTCATATATATAAGTATCCTTTGGGACCCTTCTTGACTGTCAGATTGAGTATAGTGGAAGGATAGGGTAAGTTGTACCTTCAACCGACAACAAGCATTCATCCCTTCTTTATGACCTATTCAGTAGGTAAACCTACAGGAAATAAATGGGTTAAGACCTATAAGGGATGTGAAGTCATGAAGTAAAATGAGCCATATATCTAAGGATCCTTTGAGACCCTTCCTGGCTGTCAGATGCGAGTTATAGTCATTCATTGTTGACCCGCTCAAGGTGCGAAAGATTTTGGAATGGTCGGGATCCCTGAACACCGAAATATCAAACCAACGTGAGTTGTTTATTTAGGGATCCTTCGAGATCTCTCTAAATTGTTATATCAGGTATAGTGGAAGGATAGAGTAAGAGGTGTTATTAATCATCAGGTCGAGGGGAGGAATTCAGGAGAAATTGGAGTCATTGATTTGAGGGTTTGTTGGGATCCTCTCTCAACTGTTTGATCTACTAGTGGAAGGATAGCGTAAACACTTCGATGAAGTATTATTCTAGGAAACATAAGGTACAAGGGGTAAGAATATCCCGAAGGCCAGAATATGTGGCGAGGAATTCTAGAACTTCGAAAATTCGGAACTCCGAGACTCTGGGACTCTAGGAGATTTGACATGTTGGTGCACATGCCAAATGTTGAAGTGTCGAAGCATCGAAGGCCAAAGTACGTGGCGAGGAACTTTGGAACTCCAGAACTCTAGGACTCTGAGATATTCGAGGGTATAGGAGGATGTGCTAAATGTAAAAACACCGAAGCGTCGAAGCACTAAAGAACCAAAATTTCCCTTGTTGAAGTGTCTATCTTCGATAGATTGTGAAGTAAATAACAACCCCATCCATCATCACAACTAATGATTAATCTAGAGTTGTCTATCATCAAGGCTTGTAGGTGACCATGATTCAATGGAGTTGTGGGAAGTGGAGATCAAGCCATCCATCAAGGACATAGATCAACGGAGGAGAGAGAAAGCACATTTGAAGTTGTAAGGCCGTTAATTATCAGGAGGTCATGTGCTTTGATCAGGACCGTCGGATATATTGACTAAGTGTCGGCATAATATCTACATAGACAATGAGAAAGGATTTAGCAATGGGTCATGTTGGAACGCGCAGACCATAGATCTCGATGATTTATTAAGTCATGACCGTTGATGAAAAAACTCGAGGAGTGTGAATTTAGTGTAGGACCCTTGCCAAGTATAAACCTTGTGTTAGGCTTGGAGAAATCTCAACTATTAGATCTAAGGGTGGATAGAATATCCACCATAGATTTCAAAGTGGAAAGACTCCTTCGGAATTCAGAACTCTGGGGAAGTTTGTATACATGTATAAGAATATCGAAGTGGCCAAAGGCCCAGTACTCGTGAAGACCAGGAGATATTCCTTGCAACCACAACCACACAATCGTCAAGGGATGACGACCCAGGTCACGATCGTGCCATATCAGATGACATGAATGAAGTGAAGCTACGTGGATGCCAGATGGCGAAGGGGATGGCCATTGGCCAAAGACGCCCCGAAAAACTTCAGAAGGCTATAAATTTCAAACCAGAGCTCGATTTTGGGCAAGGTTTCAGCCATTGGGAATGTATTTCAGGGAGGAATGCATCAAGAAAAAAAAAATGAATTTATGCAATATTTCCTTCATAAATTGATGAAGAATTAACTTGTATTCTATATGGTGAAATGTTTTATGCTATGAATATTTCTAAAAGTAATTATTTTATGCACATCTCTTGCGGAATTAGAGGTATAGAAAGAAAATTTAGTTCTTATATGAGGACTAGAGTCATGGAATATTCTCAAGGATCTTACATCCATGAGGAAGAGATCATAAGTTTGCATATCAACATAGGGAATGCTAAGACAGAGTCAAATGGAAGAAGAGATAAGCAAGAGGTTGTCACTATGAGAAGTATGCATAGGGAAGTGTAGAGATACAAGGATGATAATGAAAGTATTATGAAGGCTGAGGAAGAGATACTTCATTTCTTGGATACGTTGCATAAGAAATTCAACAAGGATTCTAGCACCAAGCAAGCAACTAGTGCTAGACAAGTATCAACATCTAGATCCGAAAGAAAAAGGTATGATCATGGAAATGATAGGTAGTCAATATGCATTAGAAGGTGCCATCATTATCAAAGGTATTCCACTAGAATAACTCATGCAATCTTAGGTCCAGGGAGAATCCCAAGTGTGTCTCATGTTCTAAGGAAAAGAAGAAGGCCCGAGGCAAACATATTGCAAGTTGAACTCAAGAAGATAAAGTCACCTACTTTTAATGGTGAGCATAGGAAAGGAGAAGAGGTAGAGGTATGGCTGTTGTAAATGAAGAAATATTTTGAGCTGCATGATTACCCATCCCAAGTAGAATATATAATTTCCACCTACCATCTGCAAGGAAAAGAATCTATGCGATGGGATCAACTTAATCAAGCCAAGAACCTCGATGAAAAAAGGATCTAATGGTGGAAGTTCAAAGGATATTTCCAAGAGAAATAATTGTACAAGCATTACTATGAGCGAAAGATCAAAGAGTTATTTGAAATCAAGTTGGGAACCATGAAAATGGAGGATTATGAGAAGTGATTCTTTGAATGGTTGAAGTATTTTGATTTCATCAAGGATGAGAAGGTTAAAATTAAAAGTTTTCTAAGTGGGTTACCCTCCTTCTATACTGACAAGATTCAATATGATAACCCCAATACCTTGGAAGAAACCATAAGGAGAGAAAGGAACCTTTATGAGAAAAGCAAAGGAAGGCTAGGGCTTGGAATGACAAGATGAAAGGGAAAAAGGATCAAAGAAAAAATGGTTTTAAGCCACCTTTTTTCAAAAATAACTCCAAAGCAAATCACCAAGTCTAGGAAGCCCAAAATGAGAAAAAGAATGGAGATTCATTTGGGAAAAGGCCAAGGAAACAACCTCTTCAATGTTGGGGATGTGAGGGGAGTCACTTATATAGAGATTTCCCTCATAAAGGAGAAAGAATGTGGATTGTCCACATCATTCAAGAGGTTGAAACAATGAAAGATGTGGGAGGAAGCATGTCAAGGATTTATGCATCCTTGGACAACAAGCAGGTAGAATATCAATCCTCCGTGATCAAAGTGGAAGGTAAGATTGATAACCAATCCATAGAAATTTTAATTGATTCTCGAGCTATCCATAGTTACATAAATTCTAACATTGTTGAAATATTTCACTTGCAAAGAAGTAGGCATAAGAAATTTTAGTTAGTCCAGTTAGCCACGTGGGATAAGAGAAATATCAATGATCTGGTTAAAGATTGTTGTATATAAATGAATGGAATCAACAAAAAGGTAGATGTAAACATCATACTGTTGGGTTCATATGATTGTCTAATTGGCATGGATTGGTTGGAGAAACATCATGTTGTCCTAGAGTGTTACCACAAGACAATCACATGTTTTGATGAGGAAGGGAAACAAGGAAGAATTCAAGGCATTCTAATACCTATATTTGTTAGAGATATTTCAGCTAGATGCAATTGAAGAAGAGCTTCAAGAAGGGATGTCATATGTTTGCAGCCCATATAGAGGAGACATTAAAAATAAATTGGCAAGCATCAAAGACCATCTGGTCTTGAGGAATTTTGAATATGTTTTTAGAGAAATCCTGGGATTTCCATCAAAGAGAGACATTGATTTAGTGCCAAGAGTTGTCCCAATGTCTAAGACACCATACAAAATGGGTACACCAGAATTGAAGGAGTTACAAATGCATCTTGAAGAGTTGTTAAAAAAGGGGTATATATTACCAAGTGTGTCACCTTGGGGAGCCCCGATTCGTTTTTTGAAGAAGGATGGAACCTTAAGGTTGTGTATTGATTTCATGAAACTTAATAAGGTTACCATAAAGAATAAGTATCATTTTCCCAGAATTGATGATTTGTTTGATCAGCTGAAAGGTGCAAGAATATTTTCAAAGAATGACTTGAGATCAGGCTATTATCAAGTAAGGATAAAGGAAGAAGACATCAACAAGTAAACATTCATAACAAGATATGGTAATTATGAATTCACGGTAGTGTCATTTGGGTTATCAAATGCCTCAAAAAATTTTATGTGTCTAATGAATGGAGTGTTCAGGGAGTACCTGGACAAGTTTGTGATTGTGTTCTTAGATGATATCCTTGTCTATTATAAATTAGAAGAGGAACATGAACAACATTTAAGAATGGTGTTGCAAGTTTTAAGAGAGAACATATTATATGCTAATCTAAGCAAGTGCATATTTTATCAAAAGAAGATTCACTACATGGGGAATATAATATAAACAACAGGGACAGAAGTTGATCTTGAGAAGATAGAGGCCATTAGAGGATGGAGAGTACCGAAGAATGTGACATAGTTTTAATCATTCATGGGTATTTTTAGTTATTACCAAAGATTCATAAAAGGGTTCTCAAAGATTGCAAGTCCAATCACTTATTTGCAAAAGAAGGGAGCGGAATTCAAATGGACTTCCAAGTGTGAAAGGAGTTTTCAATAGTTGAATGGAATATCAAGTGCACCAATATTGAAGATTGCAGATCCAAACAAAGATTTTGTTGTGTGCACTGATGCATGAAAGGAAGGACTTGGTAGATTTCTTAGTCAAAGGGACCATGTGGTATGCTATGAGTCCAGAAAATTAAAAGAGCATGAGAGGACTTACGCTACACGTAACTTGGAGTTAGCAACAATTGTACATGCATTGAAAATGTGGAGGCATTTCCTTATGGGTAAGAAATTTGAGCTAAGGAAAGAAAATTGTGGTCTGAAGCATTTCTTTGGACAACCAACTCTAAATGCTAGGCAAATTAAATGCATGGAATTTTTGAGTAAATATGACTTCAAAATTAAGCATATAAAGGGAAAGGAAAATCAAGTGGTTGATGCACTCAGCAGGAGATCTCATGAAATGCATATTATAGCCATTACCATATACATGCCAAATATGAAAGACAAATTTGTTGCAACAAGAAATTCAGATCAAAATTATTTAAAAATAAAAGAGATATTATATCAAGCTAATTTTCAGCAAACAATTAATTATTATGAGCTGAAAAAATATGGAATTCTCATGTACAAGGGTAAGGTGTATGTGTCGAACTCTAGTGAATTGAAAAATGCATTGTTGAAAGAGATACAAAATGTTCCATATGTAGGGCACCTAGGATATAAGAAAACTATTGAAACAATAAGAAAAACAAAATTGGCCAGGATGAAGAAAGAAGTGGCTAAGTACATAGCCATATGTCTAGAATGCAAAAAGATAAAGATAGAACATAGACACCCAACAAGTTTTCTATAATCGTTTCCCATTCCAAAATGGAAGTGGGAAGTAGTTACAGTTGATTGTATTACTAAGATTCCAATAACAATGAAGCAACATGATTCCATCATGGTGGTGGTGGATAAGTTGACTGAAGAAACACATTTCATTCGAGTAAAGACTACAAACAAAGAAGCAAATATTGCAGAAATTTAAATGAGAGAAGTTGATAGGCTACATGGAGTGCCTAAGAAAATAGTTTCAGACATAGATCCAAAGTTTACTTCAAATTTTTGGAAGGGTTTGTTCAAGGGATTTGAGACAAATTTAAATCTTAGTACAAAATATCATCGAGAGTCAGATGGGAAAACATAAAGCACTAACAAGATAATTGAGGACATGCTTAGAATGTATGTGATGGATCACCCATCAAAGTGGGAAGATTATATTCATTTAGTTGAATTTGACTACAACAATGGGTATGAGGCCTCACTGAAAATGAATCCATTTGAAGCATTGTATGGCATAAAATTTAACACACCAGTGAGTTGGTTTAATCCAATATATAGAGAAGTTGTTGGGCCAGAATTGTTAAAAGAAATGCAAGAGGAGAGATGGAAAAGACAAAGTAGAATTTAAAAGATATCAAGGATAGGTTGAAATTTATGCAGAAAGGAACAAAGTTTTCATAGATTTTAAAGTGGGCTAACATGTGTTTTTGAAATTGAACATAAAAGAAGTTCACTAAGATTAGAAAGCTTCCCAAAGCTAGAAGCAAGATATTGTGGGCCTTTTGAAATATTAGAAAAAATATGGCCAATTGCATACTTGTTAGCGTTTCCTCCATCCATGAGAGTGCATAATGTATTTCATGTGTCATTTTTAAAGAAATATGTGGTTGATCCTAACAACATAATTGATTGGAATGTGATCTAGGTGGATCACGAAGGGGATTTTCGGGTGGAACCAGTACGCATCCTGGACTGGAAAGTCGAAGTGCTCAAGAACAAAGCCATAGTGTTGGTAAAGTTTCAATGGACCTGCTACGATCCTGAAAATTCTACATGGGAGCATGAAGAAAACATGCAGTCAAAATACCCATAATATTTTGGCAATTTTGAAGAAAAGATAATGCAAGACTCCATTTTGAACAACTAAAATTCGGAAATCACATCTCCTAGTCCTGACCAACTACGTTGGGGACCTTGATAAAAGAATGGCTCATTCCTTAGGTTAGACTTGATAAATGGATGGTACATCCCTTGGGCTATCCCTGATAAATGAATGGTGCCTTCCTTGGGTTGGCGAGTTGAGAGGAGCATGAAATTTTGGTCTGAGCTCGTGTTGAAGTTGTTAAAATTGTAGAATTTTGTTTTTTGATTATTGTAATGTAAATTTTCATATATGTATATCAGTATAGAGTGAACCAAGGAAGGAGCACAATTGTAGGGGAGGGGGAAATGTAACATCCCCACTATAATCTCCATTTTGATTAATGATTATGTAGATATAATATGTGGCTATGGCCAAGCGATGTAATATGTGAATTGTATTTCCTTGTTTTATTAATAAAAATGTGATGGCAATTGCTAAGGGGACATGGACAAGAGATGGGGGATGAATTAATCCACAAGAGGGGGGAGTGTCTAGGATAATGGCCAAGAGGGGTCCAAGGGGGTAATTACTCATGTATATTGATTTAAACCATTTTCCTAAATCTGTTTTTTATATATGAACCTTACCATTTCTGATTTATTGTTCCCAAAGCCAATCATTGAATACATGTAAGAGGGTGGGTGTGATTGGTCACATCCAAAAGTTATTGGGCACATGGGGTTTGAGTACAATAAGCTTGGGGAAGAGTGTGAGTCAAGAAAGAAAAACCAAAGAGAGGAAATTTGTATCGGGTTGGGGGACAGCAAGGGAGAGAGTCAAGTTCTGGGCATGAGAGCCAAGAGTGGAAGGGAAATTGAGCGTGAAGTGGATGCAACCATGGAGGGAGAATTATAGAGAAAGATGGAGCGTAATTGGAGCGAATTGGAGCTGGAAAACTGAAGAGCTAGGTTTTCAGGCCTCAAGAGTGAACTCTTGTGTGAGTTGCACTAAAACAACAAGCGTTTTCTATTGGTTTGATGATAGTTTTCCTAGCAACAATTTTCCTTGAGTTCCCAACTGAGAGATTCCTAGCTACTTGTAACAGAGAGACCATGGTAAATGAATGGGACACCTAAGGGGATCATATCAATGAAGGGGTACATTCCTTGAGTTGGACAAGTCAAGAAGAAGATAGTTGGTGGAAAATTAATATAGTTGTAGGAAAATATCATTTGGGTTGAGAGTTTATGAGCTGTGAGTGGAGTGTGTGAAAACACCCTCTTTTGTGGATTGCTAGCCTCACCTCAGGGTTGATATTTAGAACAATCAGTCTATGGTTGGGTGGAACATCTATCCCAAGAAGTTGGTTACGCAATTGTAGTGAAAAAATAAGTGTGTTATCCTGTTGTTGTGTTAAATTGTGTATTTAATTGTTGTGCATGAACTTTGTGTATTTAGAAGCGATTTATATGTTCTTGCAATGAGTTGTTTAGATTCATTTCATGTTGGTTATTAGCATTTGGTAGATGCATCTATTTTATGGTTGTAGACAATAGCTAAATCTATTTTTAAATCGTAGTCGTAATCTATAGGAAATCAACTAGGTGTAAATGAATTAATTTAGTTAGCAGAAATTTTTGTATTTAAGAGTATTTTGCACGGAAATGTCACTCGGGTGGGATGGTGTATGTTACACAAACAAATAAATAGTTCAAAGCTATATATGATAATGGAGGTGAATTGGTTTCAACTCAATTCAAGGAATTATTCACAAAGGAAGGTATACACACTAAATGTACTACTCCATACACTCCTTGGCAAAATGTAATTGTGGAAAGGATGAATAAGATATTTATGTAGATGTAAATGTGCATGGTACATAGCCTAAATACCATTTTTTTCTTATAATGGTAAATCTATGGATAGTAGTGTATGGGAAACTATTTTTGATTTAGGAACAAGTTCTGGTGTTGAAATCAAATAGGGCTCATATGGCGAAACATGAGTCCATATCTAGGGGGGATTTAGTGAAGAAGTGAATGATTCTTCATAGTAAGATCAGGAATTCCAACATAAGAGACCAAAGTGGTACTATAACACGATGTATGACATGCATGAAGATGAATTTCCAAAGGCAATAGAAGGCTAGTCTACATGACCAGGGAAACAAATTGTGCAAGGTGGTGAGCATGTAAATTTTGTTGTTTTGTAGGAATTTGAACCTAGCATATTTGAAGAAGCCAAAGGAAAACCTGAGTGGGAAGCTACCATGAAAATGGAATATAATGCGTTGATGAGAAATAAGACTTGGGTTCTATCAACATTGTCTCTAGGGAAGAAATCCATTGGTTGTAAATGGATTTAAAAAATCAAATATAAGTCAGATGGTTCTTGGGATAAATACAAGTCAAAGGATATGTTATCTCCATTACTACTCATTTTGGTTGGAAGGTATATCAGATGGACGTTAAAAGTTCTTTATTGAATGGAGACTTGTATGAGGAGGTTTACATGATGTAGCCATAAGGATTTCATTTTCCTAAAAAGAAAATATTCTAGTTTTTCGATTAATGAATTCCTTGTATAGGATTAAGAAGACTCCACGAGCTTGGTAATTTAAATTTGATTAATATCTTAGAGATTCTCGATTCAGATAAAGCAATTTTGAACCCACTTTGTATGTCAAAAGAATGGTGATGACATAGTGATCATAATTGTCTATGTTGATGATCTTGCCATCATTCAATAAGTGAAATCCAATATTTGTTTTGTTTTTGAAATGAATGATTTAGGATTGCTTCAT
>SNQJ01S0020616.1:96514-107237 GCA_010110895.2 Picea sitchensis
AAAAAATGTTTGTACAATTATCCTTGCATAGTTTCGAGATTCAAGCAATTAAGTCTTCAGTTATAAAGTTTGAGTCTGAAAGTTTCTTAGAGACCTTACTGTCGTTGACTGTATTTACTATGCAACTTAAAACTTCCTACTTGACGATACAATAAGTGTATACTCCTCACTTCCAAGTTTATTTAAAGTCTTGTAAATTTTATCATTATTTTCTTATATGTTGATGCCTATAACACCAGCACAGACTTAACCATACAAGCGACTTATAAACAGGTCAGTTACTTCCATGCCTCTAATCAGAAGGAATATTCGCCAACGTTTCCTTCTATGCTCCTACAGTTTGTGAAACAAACAACAAACAATCGGGTTTCGGTGATTTTTCAATGCCAAACACACACAAAACAAAACAAAGGGCCATGTTGTTATTGTCGAAAACGCGAAAAAATGGGAAGACTGTGGACCGAGCACTTCGGGGTTTCGGGGTTTGAGATTTTGCGAGTACAAAAGCCAAAACATCAACACACACCAACTCCCGAAATTGCGAAAAGTGACCAGCACTTCGGGATTTCGGAATTCGGGATTTCGTGAGTACAGAAGCCAAACATCACACACAACAATTCCCGAAATTGCGAAAAGTGACTAGCACTTCGGGATTTCGGAGTTTGGGATTTCGCGAGTGCAAGTGCCCCAAACAACAACATATATAAACCTTTGAAATGAGAAAAAGGAAAGGTGGGTCCCGCACTTCGGGATTTCAGGGTTTTGCGGTTTTCATAGTCAAACATCCAACATACAACAATTCCCGAAATTGTGAAAAAGAAAGGAACTAACATTTCGGGATTTCGGGGTTCAAGGTTTCGGGGTTTCAAATGCCAAACAACAACACACAACAACTCCCGAATTCCGAAAGGTGAAAGGATGTGGGACCAACACTTCGAGATTTCAGGATTAGGGGTTTCGAGGTTTCAAATGCCAAACAACAACACACAACAACTCCCGAATTCCAAAAGGTGAAAGGATGTGGGACCATCACTTCGGAATTTCAGGATTCGGGGTTTCTGGGTTTCAAATGCCAAACAACCACACACAACAACTCCTGAATTCCAAAAGGTGAAAGGATGTGGGACCAACACTTTGAGATTTTTGGATTTGGGGTTTCGGGGTTTGGAAAAGCAAGGGAACTTCGCATAAATGTAACCAGCAAGTCCCGAATGCTGAAATTCACATTATTTTCATAATTCTAAGATTTTTTTGCCTTGTACTGGTATTCTTACTTTCGTTTTGTGAAATAGTAGGTGTAGAAGGATTCAATATCCATTTACCTATCAGAATTCCAAAAATCTAACTTCTAAGTTTTATACGCATATAATCCATAAAAGGGGTACAATAGGGTAATAGTTTTATGTAAAAGGTAACTCCTATTATGTTCACTTAGAGCCTCTTCTAATCAATGCATTAAACGTCAATAGTATTAGATATGTACATCTAGGTAAATACAGGAATAAGAATATCATTCCCTCAGAGTTTGGTAATTATAATTGATGTTCCGAGGGATCTAAGTTTGGTTTCCTGGGGTTTTAACCACAGAGAGTTCCTGCCCTGTTGACGTTAATTCCCTCCTTTCCTTACTTACTTATAGAAATATAAATTACAGGTGCATCCATCTAGCATTTTACTCACAGGAGGAACAATTTTCTAGAGTTTGGATGTTTATTACGAACTTCCCGATGACAGATAGATTATAACTACGAAAGGTCTTCATCTTCCACAACAAATAACTGTAATTCAACAGGTAGATGTGGATATTCCAGCAGACGTATTACAACTATATATATATATGGATTTCCTTCACATATATTCCTCATAACGAACAAAAAATGGGAATCATTACAGTTCCGTTTTAATCAAGTACAATGCATCAGAAAATCATTCAGACAAAGAATGGAAATTATTGCAGTTCGAATTTAATATGACACCGTTAAAAAACATTCGAACAGAAAATGGACACCATTACAGTTCCGATCTAATTAAATATAATGCATCAGATATCAAATCATTCAAACAGAGAATGGAAACTATTCCAGTTCATATTTAATAGATACATGACATCGAATAAAACATAGCCATTCATAATAGAGAGGGGTAAATCAACATATTTGAATCAAATTCGTGGGATGAAAAAGGGAACATCCACATTCCTCCCCACCGTAGAACAGGGAAGCCAAAACTACTTCCTCGATTCACCCCCTAACCTGACCATGAATCCATGAGGGCGAACTTGGAGACTCCTCAACAATATTCCAAATTTTTCAGCGGCTATCCCCTTGCCTCACACTTGCTCGGTAGTGCTCATAACAGCAAGAGAGCTCACAATCCTTTCCCAGCATACTTGGCAACGTCCTGCCTCCTTGCATATGTTATTTATCATTTTTTTTTTTTGCCCAGGTCTTTTTCCATACTTTGGGGATTTTCACAGCTTTCTTAATCCTTGATTCTCAGGGGCTTCCAGAGGCCAAATCTCTGATTTTCCACTTGTAATAATCAGCGCAAAGGCAGTTCCAACTTGTTCCCCACTCATGGAGTCATGGTCAGTTGATTTTTTAACATGGTTGTTCCATTTGTCCTCCTGCATTTAATATATAAATGTTCTATTTTTATACAAGTGTCATAGTCAACTAGTTAGTTGAGTCAGATCAAATCTCTGCCCAACATTCACAATAATTAATTACAATTATTAAATTCGAAATTCAGAATTTCCATAAATGGCAAAAAAATTCCAGATTCAAATTTGCCAAAAACGGAAATAAATTTCCAGCACATTTCAAAAATAAAAATATTTTATTTTTGGGGAATGTCACAACCTTTATTCAAGAAAAACCAGGTAACCTAGAATAACTTGTTGGTAATCCTTAAACATGCAAATTTTCACTCCTACCAGAGTCTCTCAGTCTTGGACTATTAACATGTTTTCTTAAGTCCCATAAATAAAAACTCTTAATAACTTTATTACTCACATAGATCTCCAATTATCACTAAGTTATCACTAAACCAACATTGTTTGAAATTGTTTTTCCTTTTAAATAACAAAAATAAACATGAGACCTCCCTAGAAACTTTGTGTCACTAATGGAGCTTTGAGCTTCTCCTTTTGTGTTGTGATTAGATTATTGATGGTCATTTGTACTAAAATGATGTTTTCCTGCAATTGCAATATTTATATTTCACTGCTTTTTTTTCCATTTATAATGGGAAAATCTATTATATCTCAGTTGTTAATAAGTGGGAAAGTCTATCATAACTCAACTGTCAATAAACAATGGAAAAACTCTCACTCGATGCTATGACTAATAAGTTGACTCATCATTGTTACTTACTAAAAAACAAAGCTACCTTTATAATTAAGTCAACACTTTCCATTTATCATTGAATCTACACATTTTGAGATATTCCTAGGAATAACCTCCTGCATCAATATTTAGTATTTAAGGACTTTAAACCAATTTAATTTTTTTAAACTCTCCACACTGAGTGAAAAGTATCCCATTAAAGTGGTTTTTTTGTAATGTCCCCTTTTGGCAAAATTAAATATTTAATTAATTATTCCATTATATTGCCTAAAGCTAAATTTGGCAACTAATATTTAATTAATTATTATTTAATTTTAGGTGTTTTAATCAAAATAACCTCATAAGGTCACTTTATTAAATAAAGTGGTCTTCTAGAAGCTTTGAGAAGGTTGGGTTAAAACTCTCTAGAAAGATCCACGAAGCCATTAAAAAGGGAAGCAAACAAGTCATTTGGGCACATTGGATTTGATCATTTTCTTGTGTAGTGCTAGGTGAGCCAGGGTTTTCGTTAGGGTTTTGGAAAAACCTTTTCATGGGAGTTTGGCTTTGGTGGTGAAACCATCCACCCTAGTTAGAAAAGGAGGGAGATCCAACCAGGGTCTTCATTGGCGCTTTAGTTTTGGTTTCATCTTCAACATTTTATTGGAGAGTCTATGGCATTGTTCCAGGTTATGATTTTATGTTGTTATTAGTGTATTGCAGCTGTCATTTATGATTTATATGGTTGTATTCAGAGTCTTCATAATAATAAAATGTCCATGTTATCTCTCCCATTTTATGTTTATTTAGTGTTTATGAAATGTGTTTGACGAAATTACAAGGTTTTGCAGCGAAGTTAATGTAATAAAATTTATATTTTATTCAAAACCCTAGTTTATTATCCATGGGATATKACAGTGGTATCAGAGCATGTTTCTCTACAGATGTGGCCTTTGAGGGACAAATTTTCCATTGTGGCAGTTGATTTTACTGCTTGGTGGGTTGAGTTACTCTTGGGAGGTGAATCTTTCATTGTCTTGGCTAGATACTTAGTTGGGGGTTGTGTGAAGTACCCCAGGGACTATTTCTCACTCTGAGGGTCGAATTTCTTCCCTAGAGGCACTTATTTCATAACCTGGGTGCATCTAGTATGCACGGGAGGAAAAAATAACAGAGGTTGGGCCCATATTTGAAGACAGGAGACAGAGTTTTGGGAATAGAGCACATATTCCTGAAGAAAGAAAGAATATTTACCTTGTTGGGCACTTCATATTGAGGTTGCACATAGTTTCTATCAAGCTAGGCATATTTCCACTTAGAATGGGCACATTTATCCTCATATTCCTGATAGCAAGATCACTCCTCTTTAGCATTGGGTTATATCTTCCATTGCAAGAGTTGATTTGTATGTTGTTTGGGGTCACCCTTATGTGGCTGAAGTTGTATTTCACATCTAATAGGAAGGACAAGTCCATACGAATCAGACTTACAGTAGCTATTCTCATATATATCATATATCTTTAGTGCCATTGTCATGAGGTCAGTTCTGTATCAATGATAGCTTGTTGTAGTATGATTATTTCTCATTTTTATGTAGTAAATAAATGGGCTAGAATGCCAATGGTTTTTGTTGTCATATGCCTAGTATGGTTGTTGTGTTACTATTTTTTTATTGGAAAAGAGGAGCACTTGTATTCAAATTGCTTGAGTAAATCACTGTGGAAACACACAAGATTGCATCTACATGAGTTAGTGAGTAAACGTTTTGACAGAATACCTCAGAGACCAAACTTAAACAAAACTTAGAGATTTGGGTGGGAGTTTTGAGAAATTTCAAGGGTGGTATTTTATAGTGTTTTTTCGTCCTTGTCTGGCCCGATTTCTTCTATTGGAGGGTTGAGTCTCCTTCTGGGTAGATTTGGTAGTTGTTTGGGTCAACTTGGGTTGATTTTTGTTGTTGGGAGAATGCACCTCATTTATTGGGCGAGTTGTGACCAAGTTGGGTCGAAGGGTTGTGAGGAAGGGATCCATTCTTTGTTGCAGAGGCTAAATATCACAAGGGGCGAATTCTGGGTGGAAACCCCATTTTTACACTGGTGAATGCAAGGAGAGTTCTTGATGTTACAGTTAAAACTGCCTCTAATTTCCAACCAAAACAATATCAACCCAATGGCCACATCTTCAAGATAAATCTTTTATTTTCCAGAGTTATGAAGATCATTGGGATACAGATCAGTTTCCATTCTTCATCACTATCTTACCTCCTGGGAACAATTTCCATACTAAACTTGTAGGTAGCCTTAAAGAGGGTCGAAGATTTAGTTTTTAGTTTGTGGGCAGTTAGAAAGAGGGCCTCGCCTCTATAACCAACTCATGGTATCAAAAGGGGAATATCGTTCCATTATTTACAGGCTATGGGAACCTTAGAAAGGATCAAATATAGTACTACTATATCGTGTGGGTCTCAATAAGAGAGTGCATCATTATTTGTGAAATCGTGAGAGCTTCAAAAGTGAGYTGTACTGGTGCAGATWTCTCTGATACTTCCCAACACTTTTCTCCTCAACAAATCTATCATTCAAGTGTAGATCTGGGCATTTCTAAGGGATGTTATAGTACATTTTTGGATTTTTCATTATTCCATCTAATATCTTCATAAAACCAAACCACATATACGTTGACTATTAGTGTTTAAAAGGAGATTATTGTTGCACATGTATTGTTGTCCAAGAAGACATCTACAATGTTTGCAATCTATTTGACGAAAGCATTGAACTAAGAAAACATATAATATACCAACAGTAAGGCAAGGGATATTAACCATTGTTTTCTACAACAACGAGGGAAAAATAGCATTAGTAGTACAAATTCTATATCAATAACCTAGGGAGTATATTACACAATTGGATTTGAGAAAGATGAAAACCCCTAAAGAACTTAGAGAAAAACTTGTGCAACTCATGCAAGAATATCAGAAAATTTAACAACCTTGTTAGAACATCTGGAGTGGTTCAAGGAGGTGGTAAAAGGATCCAAAACTGTTGTTGAACCAGAGACATCACATCAGGACTGGAACTTGGGAAAACCTTAGGTTGACTATTTGGAGCATGTAGTTGGCCATGATAGGGATGTGCACATAGAAGATGACCAAGTGATAGACACTGATGAGATCTTTGACACTAGTGTGTTGATGGATATTGTCACTAGTACCGAGGAAGAGGGGGAAGCATTTGGTCCCATCGATGATGACTACGAGGGGGGTGACAGAACAACATCCAATGCAGCATTGGCATTGGTCGGTTGAGCCCAGGACACTAGCACCAGTGATGGTGAGGATAGCACATGTGTTGGGATTGTTAGTGAGGATGGAGTTGAGCTAACACCTATGTACGAGGAGGCGCCATCTCCAGTCCCTGCTTATGATTTCTAGTATGAGGATGAGGGGAGCACTCTAACAGGTGACAACTCAGGCCAGTTGGACGCGGTAGGGAAGAGTCCTTTAGCACTGTATGATTTGGAGGATCGCCTGTTGGTGACTGAGGATCAAGTTACACATGTGTTGACCAGAACCGATGGAGCCCATATGTTCATTGAGGAGATTATGTGGAGAGACCAGATGGAGGATCGACACGTTGAGATAGTAGGTCGAGTCATTAGTGCCCAGTTTCTCATCATCATGGAGGAACTAGAACAGCTGAATTCATATTACTTGCAGTTGTTTATGGAACATGACCTTACTCTCAAATTTACAAAGGACAAGGACTGAGAGGTTGAGGATCTACATTATCAGTTCAACATGGCACGCTCTTCACCACCTATAGCAAGGACTCCATCATATTTGGCAGCAATGACACGGGAGGGAGTGTGTGCCACACATATTGAGAGGGAGGAGCATTTCAAGTTGCAAGTACTCGAGGAGAGTTTGGATTGTGCTGCGAGTTGGCATTGATCAAGGGCCCTTTCTTTTGGAGAGCTCATTAGAGGTTCCCAGCTTAGTTGCAGAGAAAATAGTTGAGCACACTCCTAGTTAACCAGGCCGCGAGGAGATATATCGATACTTGTATTGGGTGGATAGATACATGACATATATGGACACACTCTATGATACAGGTTCAGTCATCATTAGTAGAGTATTGGGTCCAGTAGCATAGACATGATATAGGATGGTATAGGAGGATACAATGATGTGCAACAGTATACATGAGCCCTCGTTGACACATGGTGGTGTTTGGTGGAGATTCTAGGCGTTTCCTCCAGGGAGACCTCCTGACCGAGTCCTTGATTTTATCACTGGGATTGAGGGCATTCGTGGATTGATGGACGTTGATATTCCTTGGTTATGTAGGGTCCATCATAGAAAGTGCCAGGAGTGGAGAGTATAGTCGGAGTGTGATGAGCAGGTCATTATGATCAGAGTAGTGTAGTGTCATCATGGTGGCATCTCTTTGAGATTGGCATGGGACCCTATGATTGCATTTGTTGCAACTTGATAGTCGATACTGATGGGATTACTAGTTTACATAGGTTTGGTTTTTGGGAGGAGTGGTCTTCTGAGGAGTTGATTGAGTTCATACAACTTCTAATTGCTTGGAATATCAGGGACAGTCAGGTAGGATCTTATGACAACACCTTGCAGATTTGTGCTCTGAGCATAGGATACTCCACCTTCTCCAGCATGGTTTGGGACCCTGGCATCATTTTGAGATAGACTCATTCGATGGAGCATCAGATTATGATACCATTGCTTGAGGGAAAGAAATCTTAGGGCGGGAGAATTTGTAATGTCCCCTTTTTGGCAAAATTAAATATTTGATTAATTATTTCATTATGTTTCCTAAAGTTAAATTTGGAAAAATTAAATATTTCATTATGTTTCCTAAAGTTAAATTTGGCAAAATTAAATATTTGATAAATTATTTCATTATGTTTCCTAAACTTGAATTTGGCAATTAATATTTAATTAATTATTATTTAATTTTAGGTGACTTAATCAAAATAACCTTATAAAGTCACTTTATTAAATAAAGTGCTCTTCTTGAAGCTTTAAGAAGGTTGGGTTAGATCTCTCTAGAAATATCCACAAAGCCTTTAAAAGGAGAAGAGAGAAAGTCATTTGGGAAGATTGGATTTGATCATTTTCTTGTGTAGTGCTCAGTGAGCCAGGGTTTTCATTAGGGTTTTGGAAAAACCCTTTCATGAGAGTTTGACTTCGATGGTGAAACCATCCACCCTAGTTAGACAAGGAGGAAGATCCAACCAGGGTCTTCATTGGAGCTTCACGAATCACTTCTAGTGTCATCTTCAACATACTATTGGAGAGTCTAGGGCATTGTTCCAGGTTATGATTTTATGTTGTTATTAGTGTATTGCAGTTTCCCCAGCAACCATTTATGATTTATATGGTTTTATTCAGAATTTTCATAATAATAAAATTCCCATGTTATCTCTCCCATTTTATGTGTATTTAGTGCATATGAAATGTGTTTGACAAAATTACAAGGGTTTGTAGCAAAATTAATGCAATAAAATTTATATTTTATTCAAAACCCTAATTTATTATCCACGGGATATTACACTTTTTGATGATATAACACACATCGAATTCTACGAACAACAAGTGAAATCAGCAGCAAAGAAACTTATACAGTCCTCTTAGAAATGTTTCAACATGGTAGTTGTATGTATTTTAGAATTGTAATTTAAAAAAAGTAGCGTATGATATGCAGCTTGAGAAATCCAAAACAAAAAAATAGAAATGATATCATTATGCACACATTTCCTAAAATGGGAAATACTCATTAATGTACTTATCATATGTATCACATACTCGTGAACTAGTTTTAATCACCTTTGTATGTATATTTTGACACAAAATATAAGTATGATGGACTAATAATTATTAATTTTTAGCACAAACCACCTTTCTTTGAGTAATTTGAAAACAACTTTGTACTTATATTTTGACACAAAGTATCAGTATGATGGACTAATAATTATTAATTTTAAACACAAACGACCTTGCTTTTGAGTAATTTGAAATACGTTGGACACATTAATGCTAATGATACCATTGTTTTGTGCCAAACTTTGCTCCAAAAATGTTGATCTAAGTTCGATTTGAAAATATGTTGTTATCTTGTTTTAGATTTAGGTTTATTACAAGAATTTTGAAAAAAAGTTGGGACAGGTGATAAACTATTTTTATTTGAAAAATTAGATAGAAAAGTACATTCTATGATAACATTGTAGTCATCATAGTCATAAGCATTATGAAAATTGAGGGAAGAAGGAATGTGAAAAGTAGGTTACACTTTCTTATAATTGACTTATGTAGATGATATTGTGTTATTGAAAATGAAAAAAGATAATATATATTCCAATTGATTAGTAGGTTACACTTTCTTATAATTGACTTACATAATGATATTATGTTATTGACAATGAAAAAATATAGTATTTATAACAATTTGATGTTCTAAATTGATTGAAACATATAAGCTAGGACAAAAATCCTAAAATTTTTGTTTTTTTAGCTAAAATAAGGACAATTCATTAAATGAAACTAAAGTGATAGTTAGCATGAAGTACTATCAAATCAATGAAGTATTAAAGCATGCCGGAATGGAGTACAAATGGATTAAAATAATAATATCTTTTACATCAAGAATATACACCCTGAGTGGGCCTGATGGTTAAGAACATGTGTTTCCTCTTAAGAGGTCACAGGTTCAAATCCAGAGGGGGGTAGGGTATGTATACCTCCATAGACTTTACCAGTCAAATCGTTGGGCGGAGGGGGGTCCCTTGTCCCACAAACAAGGGGGTCTCATACACCAATTTGGTGTGTTAGCTTGGCCGTGACCTTAAAAATAGATTATTATTATTATTATTATTATATTAAAATAATAATATCTTTTACATCAAGAATATATTAAAATAATGATATCTCTTGTATCAAGAATGATCACATTAAATGATAAATTAAAATGATGGCTAGGTGGCACTTGTAGGGATTTTTCAATTTTTTAATATTTTTAATTAAATATTGTAATCTCACAATACCTATCAAAACCACATAAAAATAGTCATATCACTATGTTCAACCAATATAAAATTAAGAATTTCAAATTCTATAAAATAAAAAATATTTTTTATTTTTAAAAAAATTAAAATTAATAAAAGAATTTTTGAAAACTTTAGTAATCTTTATGCAATCACATGAAACTAATTGAAAGTCAAAGAAAATTGAATCACAAGCAATTACAATATACATTTCCTAAGTAGGTATAATAACTACCCCACAGTAAAGCATTAAATACCAAGTGAAGTCATTTATAGTGTGACATTTAATGCTTTGTCACTTTGTGATTATTGATGGTCGTCATTAAATACCAAGT
>SNQJ01S0020616.1:107287-126290 GCA_010110895.2 Picea sitchensis
AAGAATTTCAAATTCTATAAAATAAAAAATATTTTTTATTTTTAAAAAAATTAAAATTAATAAAAGAATTTTTGAAAACTTTAGTAATCTTTATGCAATCACATGCAACTAATTGAAAGTCAAAGAAAATTGAATCACAAGCAATTACAATATACATTTCCTAAGTAGGTATAATAACTACCCCACAGTAAAGCATTAAATACCAAGTGAAGTCATTTATAGTGTGACATTTAATGCTTTGTCACTTTGTGATTATTGATGGTCGTCATTAAATACCAAGTGAAGTCATGTATAGTATGACATTTAATGCTCTACCACTTTGTGATTATTGATGGTAATTTGATGGTCGTCGAAGTCTGCCTTCTGCCATATGATGTATAATGTCATATATTAATTATTCATGTTTAAAATATGTCTAAATTAAATTAAATTTAAATTTCAAACAAATCTTATTAATTTAAATGGTATTCACATGAATTTGATTTATATATTTGATTTATATATTTGGTGAGTAATTTTGGGCTATTTTTGTCAAATAATTTATTTATTTTTGTAAATAAAAGTTGTATTATCTTAGATAATCAGAAAACTAGTACAAATAACAAATCCTATAACTAGTTCTGCCAAAAAAATGGAAATCGAAACCATGTGAAAGTCTGAAAGAACATCCATGTTTACATCCAGATATATGTGACCAGATACAAAAACACTGAAAGCTATAATCTGGCATTGGGTCTGCCTAATACTCTAGCTATGACTATTTTGAACAAAAAAAACATGACATGAAAAAAATCAAACATTGTAAGATCCCATATTTTCATCACCATTTTGGGGGTGAGGCAAGGCCGAAGAAAACACATAAGGATGGAAACAGGTTATGAACCTTCTCTTGAAAGGATTTCTTGAAAGGGAGTTGAGGAAGACTTCCAATTAGTGATAAAGAACATTCTGATGAAAAAATTGGTCAACAACATCCCTTCTCAGTTCGAAAATAAGTCAGTGTTGATCCTATGAGAAGTTGCATAGGGGGGGACCTTGGGCACTGTATCCACATTGGGTTTGAGCTTGGTTTAGGGACGATCTACTTCCTAAACCATGTCACCAAACATTGAAGGAGGAACATCTTCCATAACTGGACAACTCCCAAGGTCCCCCAAGACTGGGGTGGGAGCAACACATGCCTCTCGAGAGGAATTGAAAAGAGAAGGCTATAAATTTGTAGAAGAAATCAATTGGGAGTCTGAAGGAGACTAGGGAAGCACTAGAGGGAACTCCTCCTTAATGAAAACCTGATCATTTTCGTCCTTAATCCAATTCTGATTTGTGTAGGGCAAGTCCATAGAGGACAAACCAACGAAGATTGAGCTAGTGGAAGGTGGCAGAGCTTGCGAGGTGGACAGACCTGGACGAAGCTGATGATCGATTTATCTATAGTAGGTTGGACCGCACTTCAGATTACCCCTCTCATGTGGCATTGAGAGTGAAAAATGATCAGAAGTCCAAGAGAGAGAGTCGTGAGTGAAGAGAATACTGATGAGAGAGGAGGAAGCCACCCACGATGCCCAAACAAATAGTATAGAACATAAACCATAATTTACCTCCAATAAGTAACCCATTCCAGTAATGGAAGGTGTCATTAAGCTTGAGTTGACATCCCTCATCATTCTCATACCAGCATTGTAGAAATCTGGCACTCGGACTAATCGACACATTAAGTTTCCAACGCAACACAGGCGTGTATCCATCCTTTCTTTGTTAATTCTCTTCATCATTATGAATAGAGGGAGGAGAGTGACAAATGGCTTCATTAACTTCACTTGGTTCATTTATTTTAGTTGTCACCCCATTCGGGGTTTGTCAATTAATATTAGTTCATCTAAGGTTGTAATAAATTTTGGTGAACAATTTTGACTTTGCAGCATAGCATTTAATGTTGTATATATTAAGATATATACAAATTGATATAAAAATATTTTATATTAAAATATTAAAAAAATATTAGTACCATGTTTCATAGTATTGAGGGAACGAATAGTAATCCCAAGAGTAGGGGCACTAGAAACACCACTAGGAATAGAGGTATTGTCAACACCACCAAGAGTAGAGGCACCAATAGAAAATGTAGGTGTGCTACTCCCATTGCTTGGGGCATCCAATCTCAAGAACATGTATAAAAAATAAAATTATGTTAAGTAATTTAATTCATAAAAAATTATATGTTTTATACATTAAAGCTATTGATCAAATCAAATTTTGAATTTTCATGCGTTGTACTAATTGATTTCTGCAATCAAGTATGTTTGTCTTTCCATTATTTCTTCAAAGGAATTTCCCATCAAAATTTTAAATTATTCTCCCCAATTCCTAACATTTTTTATAATAGAATTCAAAGGGCTAGGATTATCATAGTAGTCATGCTCATCACAGACATCAAGAGGTGATATAAACACCTTATATAAACAACCAAAATATAATATGGATTATAACTTCAATAAACAATCTCAATCAAAAACATATTAGCGGTATATTAGATTACCTTCCCTCCATAAATACCTTTTCTGCAATCAACCTACAACATAAATACTAGTATGTTAATTAGATAAAGGATGCATATATAATATAAAAATAGATGCAAATCATATTCAAACACAATATTCAATAAATCAAAACCCTAAATTTTAAAACACAATTATCTCTTTCCTTAATTTAGTTCAAATGTTAATAGATCAATGTGTAATTTTAAAAATACTTTCCTTGAATACAATGGCCATATCACCATCACAAACACTTTCCTCAAAAAACAATTCAAGAGGGAATACATCGGTGCAAGCATTGGACTTTCCAGTTATGATAATGGGACATTAAGTTTTGACAAAGCATGTTTTGATTTTGATTTTATTTTAAGTTAACTCTTCTCATGAGTGAATTCAAAAAATAATTAAACATTCATATTTGATATAATTTTTAACAAACGCTCATGCACAAAAGAAAGAAATTGTGTACTTTATTATTTACATTGCCTTTATTACATTCATAATCATCATCATAAAAGCATACATATGTATCTTCCCTACAAGTGAACCCTAGTGGCCGATCATATTATTCATTATATAGCACATGATATAAGACTGCATCTTCAAAATCCTTTATAGTAGTTGATGACTGAGCCATTTATAATTTCGGATATGTGGTTGGGATGAAATGAATCCATAGGGGTACCTATAGTTTTCTTAGCCACAGACATTTATTTTGCAAGAACGATCTTCTAGTTATAACTAATAGGGAAGTAGGCATCAAGGAGGCTAGTAAAAATTATATTGGTGGGATTGACAAATATGGCAATGATGAATGTACTAGTGCATGGGGAATTCAAGTTCCTTTCTACAATATGTTGGAGTTACTTCACAAACACCTAGGATTTATTTTTTCTAAGGTTTTTACTTGTTTATTAGTCTTAATTAGTCATTATCCAATCTCCTATATTTTAGGGGAGAATATTCCACCTGGAGAATATTCTCTTTCAGTTGACACTTCAGTTTGACTAGTTGAGTTGAGTTTAGATGCTGCATTGGTTTTGTGACAATGCAACATTGGGATCATCACCAACTAATGTGTACTTGCCTTGGGATGATCACCATATTGGCGCATTACCCTTGATTCCTTGAGTCAATGCCTCACTACTCTTTGTTCAGTCAGTTAAATGAAGACTAGTTGACTAGTTAACTGAGCTAGGTGGTAGTTCACTCCCGTAACTTTCTGAGAGACTAGACTAACTGGAAGTTTACTCCTGTAACTACTGGTGTGTATCCAGATCACTCTAAACCACCACTATGGCTCATTAGTTACTCATTTATCCTATATATATTGTAAATTATTCACTCTTTGAGTGTGGAATACAGTTAATGAGAATTCTTCCATTCTTTCTCTCCTTCTTCTTATTTCTCAATTTCTCTCTAAAAATGTGTGTAGTATTTTCTAGCTAGATCTATTATGCGCAGGTTCAACACATTTACATGGTATCAGAGCCAACAGACTTCTAAGCAAAATCTACACCAAATTATTTTTGCAAGTACTGAAGATTGAAGAACCTAGAAAGATGGAATCTATGTTTTACTCATTGACAATACTTTTCACGCCTCATAACTATTTGGAATGGAAGCCAAAAAATATGATTCATCTTAGATGCAGAGGCTTGTACCAAATAACTATGGCAACGGAAGTAGAGCCTGATTCCACAGATGAGAAAAATGACTTTCTCAATAGACAAGATATGGTCATAGGAAGTATTTGCACGTCTGTTTCTCCCGAACTTTTCCATCAAGTATATGAAGAATCACAAGAATCAACTCCAAATGAATTATTGACCAGATTGGAGGTTCTATTTGGGAATAAATAATAGTGTGAATATTTCATGCATGAGGTTGAACAGATAGAGCCAAAAGAGAAGCCATCAGAATACCAAGCCTCTTATTATGAAGAGTCTTCTACACAAGTATTTGCACAAATTTGTATCCCATTAATTGAAGATGATGCCTACTCCATTTCATATTTTTTTTTTTCTGAATTTCATGTGGAAGATATATGGCATGCATCTTAGGGGTCACATGCAGACACTTTTTCATGCGCAATGGATGCATCTCAGGAGACAAAAAGGGATCCGCGCACATCAGACTCAATTCTGATATTTTCTAAGAACATTTTGCAGAAAAAGAATTAGATATTTGAATTCCTCTCGGGAGAATATCCAATTTCAAAAAAACAATCGTCCAAAACAGAGTCCAGGAAGTGAAGTTATGATCATTTTAAAATAAACAAAATTTCAGCGTTTTTCCGGAAACGACCACACGGTTTTCAAAGTTTCATCCAAACTTTATTTGGATCTTCTTCATTACAGGAAGAGAAAGTGGATATGTGTGGACATATCAATGGTGCATATACTTCATCATATCTGTGTAGACATCTACATCTTCAACAAAATCTTCAATGAGCACAAACTTGCACAGTTGTGAGGTCTTCTTGGAGTGAAGGACAAGGTTGCTTAGCAACTGCTTTTTGTTCCTTCTCATTTTTTTTATGCATTGTAATTTGAGGNATTTTGTATTTGGGTACCTAACATGGCCTCGTTGCCGGGACCCATTCTTTATTTTCACCATAGTGATGTTCAGGGGGGGTGTTGGATTTACTTCACACACACCTAGGATTTATTTTTCCTAAGGTTTTTCCTTGTTTATTAGTCATAATTAGTCATTATCCAGTCTCCTATATTTTAGGGGAGAATATTCCACCTGAAGAATATTCTCTTCAATTGACACTTCAATTTGACTAGTTGAGTTGAGTCTAGATGATGCATTGGTTTTGTCACCAAGAAACATTGTGATCATCACCATGCTAATGTGCACTTGCCCTAGTTTCATCACCATATTGGCACATTACCCTTGATTCCTTGATATACTCCTCACTACACTCTGTTTCAGTCAGTTAACTAAAGACTGATTGACTAGTTAACTCAGCTAAGTGGCAGTTCACTCCCGTAACTACCTGAGAAACTAGACTAGGTGGCAGTTCACTCCCGTAACTACCTGAGAAACTAGACTAGGTTGCAGTTCACTCCCGTAACTATTGATGTGTGTCCATATCACTCTATACCGCCACTATGGCGCATTAGTTACACATATATCCTATATCTATTGTAAGTTATTCACTCTTTGAGTGTGGAATACAGTTAATGAGAATTATTCTTTCATTCTTTCTCTCCTTCTTCTTCTTTCTCGAATTATCTCTGCAAATGTGTGTATCATTGTTTAGCTAGATCTATTATGTGCAGTTTCAACACATTTACACAATAATTCTAGTTTTATATTCCCATTGGTCATGGTTGATGATGATGGCGAGAATATGGAATGAATCAACATAAAAACCATAAGTAGGGCAATTTACATAATAGGAATCTAGTGGGAATTCATTCAACATGGCTTGGAATATTTTCATCTTTTTTCTACTACAAAAATAGGAAATGTTTGCAAATCTTTCTTGAAACACAAAACAATGTTTTCAATATTCAACTTATACAATGAGGGTATGTTAACTAGATAAAATATGTATAATATAAAACTATTGTAAATGATCATATTCAAACACAATCAGTAAATAACGAATATAAGTTGTAAAACACAATTACCTATTTCCATAATTTTGTTCATATTATAATCGATCAATAAATCATTTCCCGTATCTATTGGTTTTATTGCACCAACCACAACTTTATTTCCATCATGCCCTTAAAACACGCAATGGGGTAGCTTTTTCATGTTTTCAAGACATGGAGTGTTTATAAATCTAACAACACTTCATGACTCTTTGGGCATTCCATAAATATATATAGATTCTCCTTTATTTTGATTGTTTTCTTTCATTTTGTTATAATTTGCATAGATTCCATATCTTCTCATAGTTGGTAGATACTAGACCATCCATATCCAACATTTATAATCATATGTTGTGCCAACATAGTTCATCGATTCAATTTTTTTTTCATATGGAATGTTTACACCACCCATTGAAAAGAGACTTAGCCCATGTAAAGTAGATGGAGCAATTTGATATGTTCTCCCACTGATATAAAAATAGTTTTCCAACTTAAGAAATGTGTTTGGTTCTTAGTTCTTCAAATAAGTGTTGTATCTCAATGGCACTTCCTTGTCTTTGTTAGTCTCATTTCCATAAGAGCACATCCCTCGTTCAACAAGAAAAAAATACATATGTTTTTTAAATTTTCTTCTGACATTACCACCTATAGTGGTTCTTAACATCTTACTTGATGTTTTGTGTTCCTGTTTTTCTTCATAAGTACCATAGGTATATGAGTCAATATCTGATAAATATATATTTGGTTTTCCCTTCCCATCCATAATTTAAAATGAAAAATGGATAACAATAGTCAAGTTGCAATAAGATTGTGCCAATCATACAAATACATTACATATATCTCTAAATATTAAGCTAAGCAACTTCCCATAGAGGCTACGATCAAAGCATTCAAAAAAATAGAGGAGTCGCTAAGTGCCCCTTGTCTCCCTGGCTTGGTTTTCTTCCTCTATCTTCATTGCACCATCAGCATCACCATCACTAATAGAAAAAATATATGCTTTGATTGGTGATAGAAGATGCAAATTCTTATCATAAAAGATACCATGGAAAGGGTTAACAATGTAATTGTGATGAAAGTGATTACAATATGAAATTTAGGATGACAAGATGAAAATGATTAAGAATTGTATTATGTCCTCACATATAATTAGGATGACAACATGAAAATGATCAAATTCATCACTAGGATATATTATTCTAGTAACAACTAGCTAAACATTATGTTATTTCCAAATATGTTGGCCAAGTTAATAGAAAAGGTAAATTGCTATGAGAAGTGAGGCTAAGGTTGATAAGACTTGTGTAAGAAGATGAAGAAAAAAGTCAAAGGGAAGGGTGAAAGGAAACAAAAAGGTAAAAAAGTTATCCATATATCTGTTAATACATCCATAGCTATCCATAGTTTCATAGAAGAACATTTAGTCATTAATGGTGATTTTAGAGTAAGAATCTAGAAACACATGGTCAATGGAAATAAATTTAAAAACATTGATAAAAAAAGATGGTTTAATATTATAATGTGGAGTTAGATCAAGTATCCAATATCACCCAATGTTGAAGGAATACCTTAATGTTTTTCATGATGAACTTGCATTCTATAACCATATTTTGTTTTTTAATATTTTGAACTGGAAAAGGTGGAAAAGGTGAAGTCAAGAGTCAAGGCTCAAACATAATTCCATGTTTATTAAGCACTTACATTCTCATTATAATTTAAAAAATATACACCATATTCTTATACAAGCTATTCATTTATATATTTTTCTAGTTGTGGTCCCAATGACCTAGGGTGATCAAAGGGACTATACCTTGTTTGTTGGTGTCAAAGTTAATTAACCATGATTTTCATGATGTTTTCTTTTTATTAGTTAAAAGCATTGATATAACCAATTTTATTTAATTTTCTTAAATATGGTTAAGAAATATAAAATATAAAAATTGTAATAAGCATTCATGATGTTTTTTTTATTAGTTAAAAGTATTGATATAACCATTTTTATTTAGTTTTCTTAAATATGGTTAAGAAAATAAAATAAGAAATATAAAATATAAAAAGTGTAATAAGCATTATGTAGTATTTCACATTATTTTGAAATGTAAAGTTATGTAATTAAACCTCTTGCTTGTCATCTTCACTTAAATTTGTTGTATTTTAAAGTATAAGTTTTATGAATTCTTATGGATTTTCTTTTTTCAATTGTATTTTTGTTTTATGAATTTGATAATTTGAATTTCTATGTTACTAACATAGGAAACATAAGATTTATATAATTCATGAGTATAGGATTTGATATAATTTATGAGTAAATTATCATCATCCACCCTTTCAAATATATTTGTGTTTTGTTTCTCAATTAAAATATGTTAAAATTCATAGGTGGTGAATGAAGTTTCCATAATCTTTTATCTAGAGATTTTCCATCCCAAAGCATTCTTTCTCTATTTTTGAAAGTTCTTTCTAAAGATTTTCTTATAATTGGTATGATGCATTTGACCTCGTATAAAAATTGAGAACTGCCATATGTAGGTAATTCAATAATAAATATTGGACTAAGACTTCAAGGTGTGGTTTAGCCAATGTTATTATCCCTTTCGTGTATCATTTTCTTTGCTTACTAAATATTAATAATCTTAGAGTAAATCTATTATATATGTCAAGGGAACTAGATTCATCTATGTCATCTATCCAAAGTTTGTTGAAAAGAGTGACAAAGTTTGTTAAAAAGTGTTATTTATTCCAAAGAGTTTTGTCGGAGTGAATGTTAATCCCATACAAACAAATTATTTTATTTGTTTCTTTAACGGAGAAAGGACTTTATTTCTTGGTATATGGGTAAGGGTAAATACTTTCCATATAAATACTCTTAGTATGAGGTAGGAATTTTTCAAAGAGGTCAAGGGATGTTATTTCTATCTCGTAAGTTGTTATATGAAAAGATAATGTTGAGGAACTCTATTTAACTATTATATTGGGCATGACGGATGAAATATATCCTAGGAATGGAAATTATATCTTATAAAAGTAAATTACATTTTATTAAATTATTTTCATTTGATAGTCAAGAATTATAGTGACCCACTAGGTCAGTTTCTCACATGTGCAGAGTTGTAAGTAAAATCTACTACAACTCCAAGATTAATTTTTTCTCGAACTCTTTACACAGACCAAAAACCCTCTATTAACAGAGTTTGGACTACTTTGTCTTTTGCACCAGAATCTATCGGTGTTTATCTATAGTTCTCAAATATCAGCACTTATCCATCTTGTGACTAATTGTTAGAACAATGTGCTTAAACCCAATTGCTTCTCTCGTCTGGCTCTAATCTCTTTCATGTCCACACGACCATATGCTTTGATATGTTGCTTATTTCCTTAAGCACTTAAAATTTTGCGCTAACTTCCAGCACTCTCATTTCATGTGACCAATGGATATAACTATCGGCTAAGCTTCGTGGATGTATGCGGTCAATCTAGATCGTCGATCTATGCTCTTCTATGGATTACTGCCATGTATAGAGGTCCCAAGACGTCGAAACTCCATGCCTTTTCAACAACCCAAAACTCCCAAAGGACATAGTCTAGAATGATCTGGACCATTGATCCCAGTGGTGATCAATGATCATGATCTCTTCTTCTACAATATCGTTCAATGATGGCTCATTTTTTATCCGAGTTGCGGATCCATTCTGGATTGTTGCTTCTCCTTTAGTTATAGTTCAACTCACAACGTGGGAAACCGTGGAACTATGAGCAGTCTGAAACCTTGCTTCCATGTGTCGTCCCCTAAATGGGCGCCTTTACATTAGAATGATGTATCTCATCATTGGCACATCGGGACTTACAACACTTCTTATCAACCACAAATCTTGATGGCTAAGATACGAAATTACGAGGGTCATTGATCTTCTATCCCAAAGATTTAACCTCTGTTGTCCAATCCTTAACACTATTGCAAAGGTAGAAGTCATCGAGGGACAATGCACGTGATGCTATCGGTTGTCGATTTGCACTCAAGATCTAATCTTCGTCGGCAATCTGTATTCAAAGGTTTTCCACGGAAACCATGTATCATGGGACCTGATCTCCATGTGTCACTTCCTTTATGGATTTCCTTACGTCAGTGTGACGTTTTTTGTCATCGGTACTTTTACATCATCGAACACTTTATAGTCCTCAATGCCCACGGTACACTATAATGAGAACTATCGATTTGGATCTCGATCAAACAATCATGACTCTCTCTTAACTTCCTCATGTCTTCTAACTCCCGATACGACTATCGTCCATCAATATAAATATGGAATGGATGGTCAAATCTTACTCTCACCACCTAATGTTGGGACATTTACAGAATCCTTCTAACTTTGATCCAATGGTCCAAACTTAATTATGGGGTGATCCTACAGTTACAAGTGATCCTTCCTTCATGGTATAGTTTGACATGATTTGGATCGTTGATCCTTCAAGTGGTCAGCAATCAATGGCTATTGTAGCTTTTAATGCACACCAAACCTACAAAAAACACTTTGATAGAGTCCAATTCTACACTTCAATCAAACCAAATATCAATGCAATAGGAAGATATCTAAATCTCACATCAACACAGAGAGCCAATAAAACAAATAGAGGTTCTATTAATGAATTTGTACATAATTATACAAGATCTACTTGCCTTTTTGGACTGATTTACATTTAATTGGCCTTTGTTCAGATGGTTGGCTACACTCAGCCTCTTATGCACTCATTTCCCCTTTCTTACTCTGTCTCTACACACACCCTTGATTTCCCATAGGCTCAACATATATATAATATTAAGGTATTATCCTCCAGGAAGACAAGTCGGCTTCAAAGGAAAAAGATAAACAAAAAATATAATTACCAAAAATTTAGGTCGGCCCAACCAAAAAAGTCATTGGACAAATTAAAATAGAGGATGTCTTGGCTCATTTGTTCACTCACTCACACACTCTCGATCACCCAGAAACAATGCACAAGTTTGGAGGAGGAGGAGCATCAGTTGCAATTGTACAATTTTCTCTTTTTCAGTCTTTTTGGTACTTTCTCTCATGTGCTACCCTTGGAGAAGGTGCGCTCTCTTGGTTATATGTTGGTTCTAGTGTGGCTTCCTAGAATCATTCTATCTAGAAAAGGTTAAGGTGCTCGGGAGTGGATTTATGCCTATGGTTGGGTGACAATGGTGTAGCATTGTCTATGGTGAAACAAACACATCTACATTATTATATCATGGTATACCATCAAACTTTGGAATATCCAAGGGTAATTTAGCAGGAATAATTGGCCAAAAAGGAGAGTGTGAAATGGGATCATTAATTAATTGAGACAATTATGGTAAATCCAAAGTGGCTAAAGATGGAAATTGTTGGTTAACTTCAGGATAAGGTAAATTTGAGGAGGAAGTCATGTCGGAATACCAGTAGGACCATAAGTAACTTGTAAAGGTGCATTATATATTCATCTTGTTGTAGGTTGTTGTTGGGGGTTTTGGGACATATAAGCAGGGTTAACTTGTTTATTAGGCATCCCTCGTTGAGGATGAATACCAATTTGACTAGGTTGACTCCATGTAGGGTTAACGATTCCTGGAAAAGGTTGTCCAGGATTAAGACCTGGGAAAACAGGGTTATAGCATCCAGATTGGGTAGTTCTTGGAAAACAATTCCCAGAATTGAGAATTGGGAAAACAGGGTTAGAGGGACCTACATGATGGGTTCCTACACTTGAAGGGATGGCATGGTAGCTTTCCCCTCAGGTTTTTGTTGTGTTCCAAGATTCCAAGATGGTCCTATAACATGTGATCCAATAAAAGGTGGACTCATAACAAGGTTTTTTCCTCCAGCTAAAGATTTCCCCCTAGCTGAAATTTGTGTCCCAACAGAAAACTGAGATATAGAAGGTTGTTGACCATTTTGTCCTCCAAGAAGGTTCGATACTCCTAGTGAAATCTGGGTAGGTTTAGCAACTCATACACTAACAAAATTATATCCGGGAGGAAGTGATTAACTTTCTCTAGGAAGAAACGGTGTTCCAATGAGATTCTGAGATGTCAAAGAGCTACCATCTTGAAAAGGTAGAGTTTGTGCAATCGTCATAGTGATACTTAATTTACTAGAAAGGACAAGACCTGTCCCACTTGATAACTGACTTGAGATAGCAACAACATTACCTATTTGTCCCACACAATGATAAAGGAAAAGGTATGATGAAGAGGGTAATGTACTAGTAACAACATGTGTAAGTGGTGTAGTAAAAGATGGTTGACGGATACCCAATCTATCAAAAATATCACGACCCAAGGGAGTTCACCATAAATGAAAAACTAGAGTTCTACTTGGAACTAATATGCCATAGGTTTGAATAAGTTTTGTAAATAATTCACTTTGATTAGGTTGTCCTGATTCCATATTTTCTTCTTCAAATGGCCTTGGCTGTAGTCTAGGATAATCTCCAATTACAATTTCTCCTAAAGAATTTACTTAGAGTAAAATTGGAGCAAGGGGATTAGTTAATAGTGGATTTGCAGGATGGATAAAACCTTCCTAAACACTTGTGATAACTTCCTTAGAACATTCAATCAAAGGAGTAGCATCACTCCTAGTGTCAAAGTAATTTTCCTTGTTAACAATATCTCCACAAGAAGTATCTTTTGATGAATGAGGAGGTATTGGCTGATAATATTTGGGAGGAAATCTCTGCATCCTATGTGATCAAAGAATACCGTTTACATCCATGTTAGAAAGGGTAGAAAATTTAAATCCCACTATAGAAAATAGACAACACTCAGCTAATAAAATAGGAAGAAAACCATGCAAACAAAACTTTTCATAGTGAACGCACTGGTTGGTGATGAAATCCAACGTCGTGAGAGCAATGTGAAAAGGGATGGGGTAGAGTGGGTGGACCAGTTACGTTGGAGACCTGCTTAATGGACTTACACCCTAGTGCAATTTCCCACACAGAAGAACTGTGGTTTACCCTCCAAGGAGCCCGAGTGAGTTTGACAAATGTATGACCAAGGTACAACAGAGACTTTCCCCTCTGTCGTCACCTTGTGTAGGAGCCCTAAATATTATGGCCTCTAAGGTTACCACTTATAACACCCAAGCCTAGGGAAATAGTTGACATTCGTGTATACAAGCAAGGGCGGGTTCAAAAACCAAAATCCCCTTGAGAGGTGCATCAGACCGAGGTAAGACCTCCCAAGTGATCCCCAAGTGTCTAACGACACTGTTTGTAATACGTGAAGATCATTCCACCAAGACTAATGAAGCGAGGTTAGTTACTCCAATGGTCCCAATGTGACCTCGTGATTTACCCTTGTGTGAGAAGGGTTTCCCAAGAAAAATATGTGGCAATTGGATTTTTCTCCCTAACACAAGATCCTATGTTTGTTTGATAGATTTGGAGATCTATCCTCACCACCTATTCCAAATATCTACACCTAAGCTAATGTTGGTGTGCTACCTGATAAAAAATATCAAATAAGTTTTATTAACGCTTATTTTTAAGGGTTGTTGTTTTACTCAAAAGGATGTGGAAGTGAAACTGATGATGTTTGACCTTGACTCAAAATATCATGCAGTAAGATATGAAATGCAATTTTTCATTTGATGAATCCTAATTACATGAGAGAGAGAAGGTACTTTTATCTTGAAACGCAAAACTCAAAATGCAATTATTTTCAAGAAAGATCCCAATATTTTCACAAAACAATCAATGACTTAATTATTCTAATTTAGCCTAAAAGTATAAATGCATAAGCTTTTCCTCTTGAATTAAAAATGCAAATGAATGTGATTCTACTTAAGTTCTTTCTTTTTCAATTAACATGAAAGTTTGTAACGGAAGAAACAAAATATTCTTCAAGGGAAAATACACATCCACAACTCAAGACACAATGGAAAGATACAATAAAAACTCCCACTATGTTATTTCCAAAACTGAAAGATATTCCAAATGTAAAGCACAATATAGAAAATATTAAAAAAAAAAAATTCAAAACAAAATCCTAAACACAAAAGATGAGAGAAAACCATTCAATAAAATACTTGACAAGAGAAATTAAGAGACAGTTGAGAGACATTCAAAGACAAGGCGAAGAGATTATACCTCTTTCAGATATAGGAAAAAAATTACCAAAGACAAAGTCAAGCAATCATGAAGAAATTGAAACAATGATAAAAAATAGGCTCTAACATTGCTAAGAAGACTGCAAAGAAAACCTAAAATTCACAGCAAAGGTTAGATCTGAGACTTGGACAGCAAAAATTCAAATAAAATTTGATTTTCCAAGAAGTGTCGCAGGATACTGTGGCACACAAAGTGACAATCTAGAGTGTTGCAGGTTGCAAACTATGCACAGTGCAACAATGTCGCATTGGTTCTCAAAGGAAGGGTGTGACAATCAATAAAAGCTTGGAAAAAATAAAAAACTAAAGAAGATTTCCAGTGAATTTTAGGTTTGACTAATCACATAGTGTCAGGTGAAGACTCAGAGATCTAAAACAATGCAAGATAGAAGGACTAAGAGAATAAATCTAAAGGAAATTTCCCTAGTGGAAATTTTGTTATCGGACAAATCGGTCTATGCGGACACAAACCGATCTCCCTAGACTTGGAAACCAAGACAAGAAAAAAAATGACAGAATATATAATTTTCCCTAGGTTTATGTAATAAAAAATACTAGCTAGCAAGAGCTCACACCTTTTAATCAATGTTTGTCCTCGCTAGTTGCAGTTTCCAGTTCCATCCTAAGACTTGTGAATGATAACCTATAAGAAGAAACAAGCCAACATGAGTGAAAGAAACAATAATATATTTTGATGAAACCTATTCAAATGATCAAGGAGAAATACAATAAAGATAGTCAAACATAAACAACCTTTGTGGGAAATAAATTGTATTATTGTATTAATGATAATGAAAAGAGATTACAACCAAATCTGCCTTGATGTTCTGAAGATCCTTCCAACAAGATCACTGCTCCAATACCCACAATGCATCCATGAAATACATCAACATCAATTGACTCCTTTAGTTAAGATGGAATCCCTCAAAGATAAAGAATTACTAACAATCATGTAATAACAAACCATAAGCAAAGATATCAATCATTATTATCCATTAACTATTAACCTTTCCTCATGAGAGAAACCTCCTTTTATAGATTGAAGAGGAAAAGGGTGAGGAGGTTAGGATCCCCTTAGATCAAACTGATCGGAGGACACCTCATCTCAAAGCTTCTCTTCTATAATCTTCTCGAATTTCATCGTTTTCTCCCCTTTTAAGAAGTGTTGCACCTTGCAGTGGAGAAACATGAGACTATGTTGCAACCTATAGTGGTACAACATGCGACACTTGAGGGTGTCACACCCTGCACTGATGCAATATGATATACTCACTTAAATGAAGGCTTTAAAGGCCCTAATGACATGTTTAACCCCTTTTGCATGCTTTTCGTCTCTCAAAGTAAGCTTCTTCTTCAACAATCATAGCTTGTGTGCTTTGGATGATAGAGGATAAGTGAACATTATCAGTTACGACAAAATATCGTGTAACACTACACAACCCAAGGAATGTACCCCTTCACTACCCTCATTCCATCGGGTGTCCCATTCGTTTAGTAAGGTCTCTCTAGCTCAAGTAGCTAGGAATATCTCTGCTAGGAACTCAAGGGAACTGAATGCGAGGAAAAACCACTAGTAAAATCAATAGAAAACACTTGTTGATATAGTGCAACTCACTCAAGAGTTCACTTTTCAGGCCTAACAACCTGATTCTTCAATTTCTAGCTCCATATCCTCCAAAATGGTCCAACATGCTCCTAAATTTTCCCAGTTTCCTTTCTCTCTCTCTCTCTGGTGCTCTTTTTCCTTTCTCTTTCTTGATGTTCATGCCCAACTCAATGTGTAAAAAACTTCCTATAGCAACCCATACGAATTTCCTCTATTTTCCTGAGGAAAATAACTGCTCACTTTGCCTAATGTTGATTACTTCAACCCCATGCTTTCCAATAACTATGGGATGTGACTCTCACACCCACCCTCTTACATGATTTTAATGATTGAGCTCTCATACACTCAAACAAAAATAGAAGGTTTCTCCAAATGATAATAAAATTGAGAAATATGGGATTAATACTCATGAAGCATTTCCCCCTTGGACCCCTCTTAGAAATTATCTTCTCTTGTGGAAAATGCATCCCCCATCTCTCTCCATATTCCCAACAGATGGTATCACATTATAATTATGAAAATTCAGAAAATACACTTTGCATATTACATTGTTTGGCAATAGCCACATTCATATCTACATTATGTATTAATTAAACTAAGGATCATAGTGGGTATGTTACACCTTCTTTGAACAAGTATTTATGAGGCATATATCATTATTTCATGTTACCAAAATATATATGTGTGTGTGTAGATAGACAGATAGAGATATAATACACACACACATTTCTATGGAGAAGTATCATGAATGAGTCACTCAAGTGTTGCATATAAATTAGTTTTCACATAGTTATATATAAATTTTATAAACAACCCCAATGATTAGCTTAACCATTTGACCATCCGCTAAAAACATGTTACCAATGGGAAGGTCAGTAGTGCCAATCCAATCAAGACCCTTGTGGTACCAATCACTCTTTCTATTGGCAATTAACACCATCCTCCATTTATATATTTTGAGAAAGAGGAGGGAATCTTCTGAAGCTTTCCTTTAAAACACACACACCCATAAATAATTTCCTTCTACACATTTCATTTCTTTCACTATCTTAAAATTTGCTAAATAGAAATCTCAAAGCATCCCTCCAAATTGAGGGATCCCTATTTTTTCATGTTTTTTTTTCCACAAACATGACATCATAAACTAAAATAATTTTGCACTCACCCATATTTCATTTTTTTTTCTTCATTTGTAGCCTTTAAGACTTAACATAGTAAACTTTAAATCAATGATAATGATCTAAACATGCCATCATAAACATAAAATAATTTTGCACTCACTCATATTTCATTATTTTTTCATTTGTAACCTTTAGGACCTAACATAGTAAACTTCAAATCGATGATAATTATCTAAATGTAAATTTTTAAAATCTACCCACTAAATATGATTAAGTCATAATGCTAGTATTTACCAAAATTGTTTAATAACATTAAACTATTATCACAGGTTTTTATATTAAGTCATAATGCTAGTATTTACCAAAATTGTTTAATAACATTAAACTATTATCACAGGTTTTTATTTTGCATTTAAAATACCTTAGATATCACATCCAACACAACATTATCCTACATTATATTTCTTCTTCAATATTTTCAAAATGGTCTACCGTCTAACAACATCAATTCTAAGCCATTGAATTTTTACAAAACTTGTTTGCATTGACAAGAGTAATTGCATCCTTATAACTAATGTTTTAATATGTGTTCCAACCCATTAGAAATTAAAGAGATAATTCCTACGTAACGTCTCATTATACCTACGTCGATGGTTGCATATTTATTAATTATTGAAGCCAAGGATGCGTAATGAGAAGCAAATCAAATAAACTTTTAAAAACAAAAAAATGTTTTGTATTTTATATCATAAGTGAAGTGTTATGATATTTAAGATTCATATATTTTCTTATGTATTTTTATTTTATAAATATCATATAGCAAAATAATCAAGGTTAGTTTTAACATTGTTGTGAGAGAGTTAAAAAATTCAATTCAAGATACCAAATTTCTTACACGTATTTGAGAAATTCTAAGATACCATAAATTGCACTGTGGATAAGGAGTACAATTAAATTTTTGGGTATGAGTGGGGCTGTCCGTTGCAACCTCGTTTTTCCTTGGTTTGACTCATTGCTTCTTTATTCTTAGTGGGAGAAAGGGTAGAGGTTATCTTTGAGTGGCAACAATCATGCCTTTACCTTAGGAAATAAAGGAGAGCATTGTTTGTGTTGTGCTTTTTTTTTTGTGTTATGTGATTTTGTTTGGCTTATACCAAAGCCCAAATTTAACCATGATGATGAAGAGAAATGCTTTCAGAGGAGGGGAGGAGAAACAGGAAACCTAGGGCTTGCATTCTAGGGGAACCCAACACTGAGGAACCCAAATACATTACCCAAGTAAAGAAAGAAGCCCTTGCAGCAAAGCATTTATGTCACTCCAAGTTTCCTAATTCTGTCAAGGTTGAATGGGAAGAAATGGAAAGCACTGTCAAAGGAAGACGGAAAAATCTTCCCAACGAGCAGATTCAAGAGGAATTCGAGGGATGGATTTTGGACCCGGGTTTTTCACAAACCCAAGATACAAAACTCTTTTGTGTCACTAAAACATATTGGCTAGCAAAATCCCCAATAGCCCAAGTCCCAGAGGAGAGGAGTTTGTAGTGGAAAGATATTCTCCATAATATAGCATTGCTAGATGGAAAATTTTAGGTGGTCTATAAAGCGGTGTCCAAGATAAAAATTGGTGTTTCTCAGGTTACACATGAAATTAATGTCATGAACCAGAATGAGGTTATCCTTGCTCTGTGGAAACACAATCCAACCCTGTCCATTTAGATGAAGACCCCCATTGACTAGGTATAGCACGAGGTAAGTGAAAAACCCAACAAACCAACTTGTGGATGTCAATATCTCACCTCCTAATATTCAGAATGGTCTCTTATTACATAGTTTACATCTACAATTAAACTATGATAGTAAATGATGTTCTCTTTTTGTGTAACAATAAATAGTTAGATAATTTTGAAAACTATAAATAACTATGCTCTTGTTAACTGGTGGAGGGCATGGTTTCCCTTGAGGTAGGCCTCTACCACTAGAT
>SNQJ01S0020616.1:128551-148277 GCA_010110895.2 Picea sitchensis
TTTAATTAACTTATAATAATATTATTATTGTTTGTTATAAATATTATAGGTTTTTTGGCATTTGTGTTTAATTAACTTATAATAATAATATTATTATTTGTTATAAACATTATAGTTTTTTTTGCAAGCTTATATATAAGGATGTAAGTGATCCAGGAGGATCTTCATAGTCGACACATTTTCAGTTGGCTTCAAATACTGCCAACATTGTCCATTCAACAAAGAGCTCACATTGAGCTTTCCGATGCATTTCGAATGAAGTCAATTGGACTTCACATGCTAGAGATATGTCTTGTTGATATTTAGGGCGGGAAATGACATTTGTAAAATGTTTAATACATGAGAAAGGGTTCTCATAATTATGTATTTTTCAAGGGATTATTTGGTGAAAAGCTATGTTGGCTTTCAATCCCTAGTCTCAAGGAGAGTTGAGATCTTCATGGATGGTTGAGAGATATTCTCAAACCAATCCCTTGAGATATGCCAAGATCCTAATTTAGGAGATCTTGAGAGATATTATCTCCATATAAACCCTTCTTGGGATCAAGAAGAGGAGGAGAAAGGAAAAATCTTGTGCAAAGCTTATAGAGAGCTTATTGATTTAGAGTATGTCTTTGTAAAGGAGAAACAGGTTATAGGCTTGTTTATGTATCCCTTTTGAAGAAGAATCAATAAAGCAGATTCATGGGATTCATGAATCCAGAGATGTAGCCAGGGGGTCTGTTGAACTCCATTATCATATTGTTGTCAATGTTGTATGTCTGATCTTGATGCATTCTCACTTGGTTAAGTAGAGTTTTATTTGCATAAACATGCACAATAAGTTTGACAATTTTATGTGATTATTTCCTTAATGAAACATGGTTAAGTAATTGAATTTCCCTTATTCACATGCAATTTCGTCAGTTAAAGATTTTATTTTGAAAATTTGGATGCAAGAAGATTCTCACCAAAATTTCAGATCAAGTGGTATCAGAGAGGGTCTGACCAGTTTTGTAGATTGTGAATATCACCATGGGCAAAGGAACGAAGCAAGTGTGGCTCAAAGAGTTGGAAGAAATCAACCAGTGCATTCAAGCAGGGAATGCAGATCTCAGAAGGATTCTACAAGTTGCAGAAGAGGAGAAGAAGATATTGTAACTCTAGTTACAAGTCAAGGAGGAGTTTTTGGCAAAGTTGCAGAATGATGAAGGATTGGTGAAGCCATCTTCCACACCCAATCCAGAATCGGTAACTGAGGTAAATAGTGTCGGTAATTCTTCAGTTTCATGTTAATCCATTGATGATGATAATGCTTCTTTTGGATTTTTCGAGAAGAATGCGTTAGGAATTGGTAAAAATCTCCTAACTAAGATGGGATACAAAGGAGGAGGTCTAGGTATTAATGGCCAAGGCATAACTCAACCACTAGAGGTGGTAGAAAGGCCTAGATTTGTAATATTGGGATATGTTGAAGGAAAATGATCAAAGGTAGTTGAAGATGATAAATATTCAAGAAAAGAGTTTAATCTATTTCAACAAAAAGATGACACATCACTTTCTGGGAGTGATACATCTAGCAAGGGATCCCAGAAAAATTTGAAATCTCCTCAAAGGTATAAAAAACATGATTATTCAAAATTGTCCTTTGATTATAAGAAATATGATCATCAAATTTTTTGGACCATGTATCCTTGTACTTTTTGTCGATCTCCTAACCATTGTGTAGCCAAGTGTTGGAAGAGACAATGTTTATGCAAGAAAGTTATGGAGATAAGTCATGAAGATCACCTTCAGAGTCCACATGACAAGAAGGAATCAATGTTAAAGAACAAGGGAAATAATTTATGCACGCATTGTAATATGAGTGGGCACTGGAATGATAAATGTTGGAAGCTTCATCATGAGCTTCGCAAGAATCCTGTAAAGGAATCCATGCAAAAAAAGGTAGAAAATGAGACCATTAAACAAGCACGAAAAATCCAAGAAGTGGCTAATGAAGAAGCCCACTTATCTAAAGAGAAATTTGTCAAGAAGAAGACTGCCAAAAAGACGATGGAGCATTCGATTAGTATTTCAGAACCGGTCCCTGAAGAAGAATAGTTGCAGAAAGAATGCATCTTAGATTGGTTTGGTAAGCAGTGGTTATCTTATCTACAAAATTGAAATCCTTCAATTTGAATCCCATGGCCAGATCTATGAAAATATGAGGCGCATGAGGTCCAGGTTTTGTACCATTGAGTCCCAGCTTTGGGACACAAAAATCGTAGAGGATTTCTTTCCTTACAGAAGCATGCACAAGGCAGACTTGTATAAGGTATGGAAAAAAATCTGGGGTCACCATGAAGGCTCTACCTAGCCTTCAAAGTTTCAGGGATCAAATCTTCTACAAAAATTGATATTGACCTTATGTTGAATAGGTGATCTAGGTGGATATCAGTGGCCACCCACCTTTTCCAACTGACTCAAAACAATTTTCTCACAATTTTGGTAATTTATTATTTTTAGCAATTTTCACGTCTGGAGTCGTTTTCCTGCCCTAAACGATGTTTTTTGGGAAAATAGTTTTGAACTATAGTAGTTCCTTCAATATTGTTCCTAAAATATATCTCCTCAACGATACCTTTCCAACGGGCTATCATATGCCTAAAATGGAGATCGTATGCAAAAGTTACGACCCTGGGAAGTTGATGTACTAACTTACCCAAATGGGGCCCACATGACTTTTGGCGCTTCATCTCCTAGGGTTAGGTTTTTGGATGTCTAGGGTTTTTGGAATTCCTTATTATTGTAAAAGGGCCTTAAGAGCCTCATTTTAATCATCTTCTTGCGAATGAGTGCAGCCTTCACATCTCTTCTCAGAGATAAGCCGCCATCATTTCGACAAGCTTGTTTCCACTGCATTTTACAGTTTCAGCTTATTTCATTATTGAATAGAAAACCAATTTTACTATATCTATGTTATTTTGTGTTAATAACCTGTTAATAATCCGTATTCATTTCGTTCTTCTCATAAAATCCGGATCAGTGGTATCAGAACGGTATGCTCCTTGTCGTCTTAATGCATGTCCCCAATGAGGTTGGAGTACAAAGAGTTGGGTCTTGAGCTTGTTTCTCTTGAGTAAAAAATATCTTACATGCCCAAGCGACCTCTCATGGCAGGAGAAAATAAAGATGATGGGACAGGAGATCCTTTCAAACTATTGATTGAGGAAGCCCTCATGCAACAGAGGAACGAGATGATGGATGGTTCCGTGCAAACCCTTCGGTGACTACCAATAGGCGACACATCTTCTTCGAGCGGAGGCGTCGCCCCCTTAAAGGTACAAATAAACTTCGATATTCCTATATTTGAAGTTCATATAGACGCATATGCTATAGAAAAGTGTTTGAATATGCTAGAAGGTTATTTTTCTATCCATAACTTTTCAAATAGAGAAAAGATTACTTTTGCGCTCCTCAAAGTTGTTCCCCATGTCAAATATTGGTGGGAAAATTTTTGTGAGAAAAATGAAACAGAGGAAGCCTCATTATTTACAGTCACAGCCACATGGGAATCCTTCAGGGATTCTATTAAGGAATAATACTACCATATCAGAAGTTATGACGACTTGTATACCAAATGGACCACACTGCGACAAGAAAGAGACCAAGCAGTGCAATATTTCACAAATATCTTCCATACCTTGCGCACCAAGTTGGGTATCAAATATTCAGAGAAACATTCGGTGCTCAAGTATCGTGGTACTCTACATAGATACATCCAGACCGAAATGGAATTTCTAGACATCTCATCCTTGGGTGTGGCCTACCGATATGCTGTCAAAATCGAGCAGAAGCTCCAAAAAACGATGCGGCAATTTGGGCGTAGGAACCCCTCACAACAAAAGCCAGGAAATGGTGCCCCCAACCCATAGAACAAAGGATAGAGAAAATATGGACAATATCAGGGCAACTAATCGAACCCACAAGCAAAGAAGGACACTGAAAAGACAAAGAAAGATACCAGGAAGTCATGCGACTTCCATAAGAGCCCTTGGCACAACACTATTGATTGTCACTCAAAGTAGTCGTTGGTGGCCGAAGTGAAAGCCTCTAAATCAGATGCGGATTTTCACTCTGAGCCAAAACCAGAAAGGGGAAGACGGATCATTGATGCAGAACCTAGTGCCACCATTGCTACCACCAAGCTCCATCCTGGTGAACTAGACGAGCTAGAAGAAGGAGAGTGCCTCTTCCATTCACAGATGTGGATAAAAGGAGCCCTGCTACACTTCATTGTTGATAGAAGTAGCCAGAAGAACCTAATTTGAGCAGAGGTCGTCAAGCAACTGGCCCTACTGACAACGCTGCACCCACAACCCTACACCATTGGATGGCTCCGCCAAGGAAGCGATCTCCACATCAGCCAACAATGTCAATTGTCATATGGCATCAATCCCTTCAAGGACGAGGTATTGTTTGATGTTTATCCTCTCGAAGTTTGTGATGTTCTTTTGGGCCAACCTTATTTATGGAAACGTCATGTTGTGTATGAGTCTAGGCCTCGTAGTGTTATTATTACATTGAACAATAAAATGTACAGGATACTCAAGGCAGTGCCACCTAGTTCTATTTCCTTGATCTCTGCTAAGTAATGTAGGAAGGTCATCTCTTAGACGGGGAAGTTTTTCTTCTTCGTGATTTGCTCTCAGAATTAGCAAAATATCACAGCCATATCAAGGATCTCTACGGCCGACCTCTCCACACAGCAAAAGCAAGTAGATAAGGTTGTGGAAGAATACTCAGATATCTTCTCCTCACCTACCGGGGTACCTCTGTACTTCCAAGTTAAGCACCCCATCGATCTGACCCCCAACGCATCACTGCCCAATGGGCCAATCTATCGTCGCTCTCTGTTAGAGAATGAGGAGATCAAGCGACAAATACAAGAAATGCTCCACAAGGGGCACATCCATCCCATCTCATCATCTTGTGGGAGCCCAATCGTGTTGGTACAGAAGAAAGATGGAACATGGTGGCTCTGCATTAATTATTGGGCTCTGAATAAAATCACACTCAGAAACTAGTACTCGATTCCTCGAATCGACAACCTCCTTGATCAACTCATGGGGGCCAAATACTTCAGTAAGATTGATCTGAAGTCTGGCTACCACCAGGTCCCGATAGAACAGACAGATGTATGGAAGACCACCTTCAAGTCAAAGGAAGGCCTTTTTGAATGGTTGGTCATGCCCTTTGGTTTGACAAATGCTCTAGCCACTTTCATGAGGATGATGGACGATATCCTGCGACCATTCACCAATACTTTTGTAGTGGTGTATCTGGATGACATTATCATTTACAACAAGACTTGGGTCGAACACTTGCATCATATTCAGCATGTTCTGCACACCTTGTGACAGCACAAGCTATACGCCAACTTGGAAAAATGCTCCTTCGGCATGGACAGGGTCCATTACCTGGGATACATCATTGATCAGCATGGCGTACATGTGGATCCAGCCAAGATCCAAGTCATCCATGATTGGTCAGCCCCAACCACACTCACTAAGCTTCAGAGCTTCTTGGACCTTGCCAATTTCTACCGCAGGTTTGTGTTGGGATTCTCCCATATTGCATGGGCCCTCAGCCAAATAACCAGAGGTGGTGGTAAGGAAAAATTTGCATGGGACCGGTCCCAACAACAAGCATTCGATGATTTGAAGCAGCGCTTGTTCTCAGCCCCAGTACTTTCACTACCATACCTGCAACATCCCTTTGAGATCGAGATAGATGCTTCAAACTATGATGTGGGCACCGTTTGCACTCAGCACGACCACCCCGTGGCCTATCATAGTGAGACAATATCTGATGTTTTTCGTAAGTACCCTACTTACGACAAAGAAATGTACTTCATTGTGCAAGCCTACCACCAGTGGAGACATTACATTCTTGGAAAGGAGACAGTCATCCACACTGATCATAAGCCACTGCAATTCATGCAAACACAAGGAAAATTACAAAATGACCTCCATCAAAAGTGGTCCACATACTTGCAACAATTCCACCTCAACATCAAGTATAAAACATGAATCACCAATCGAGTCGTTGATTGCCTCAACGGACCGCCAGTTGCGGCACTCACCACGGTTCTAGACTCTTGTGTCCATGAGACCTATGGATGGCCCCAACTCTATGAGATAGACCCAGACTTCACCGCCACCTACCAAATGTTGGGTGCAAACGTGGTTGTCGATAATTTCCATCTTCATGATGGGTTGTTGTGTCGTCTGGGCCATATCTATGTTCCATCAAGTGAGCGAGTGAAGACGATCTGAGAAGCCCACTATAGTTGGGTGGCAGGACACTTCGGCATCGAAAATATAGTGGCGATGCTACAGAAACATTTATGCTAGCCGAAACTTCGACAAGAGGTCAGTAAGTATATTAGGTCCTGCACTATGTGCGCTATTACCAAACCGACCACTAAGAAACAAGGCCTATACACCCTTCTTCCTATTCTTGACAGGCCATGGTAATCCATCTCAATGGACTACATGATGAGCCTCCCGTCCACCAAGCGGGTAAATGACTGTGTTTTTGTGGTTGTTGATTGCTTTTCTAAGATGGTGATTCTAGTTGTCTGCAAGAAGAGAATCACATCAGAGGCCACTTCCAAGATCTTCTTTGAATGAGTCTGGGTACATTTTGGAATCCCACAAACCATTTTCTCAGATTGGGACAATCGATTTCTCAACACATTCTGGTCGAGCTTCTGGTCACTGCTGGACACCAAGCTCACCAAATCCACGACCTTCCACCCCTAGACAGGTGGTCAAACAAAGGTCGTAAATCGAATGATTATGCATATCCTTCTCATGTATAATTCAAATCACCCTCGCACATGGGATGAGAGCCTTCCCTATGTCCAACATAGCTACAACCAAGCCCTGTATAGCTCAACCAACCACAACCCCTTTCAGGTGCGGTTGGGATTCCAACCATTGGGTCCCATAGATGTTGCACTTCCCCTTGCGGTCACCTCGACCAACTCATCTCCTGCTCCAACTGAAGCTGAAAAAGACACCTGGTTCATTGAGCGGATCCAACACATTCACCAACAGGTTCAGGATATCCTACATAAGTCCAATGACAAGTACAAACAATGCCATGATCAACATTGAGTGCGACATAAGTTTCAGGTGGGCGACAAAGTTTAGTTGCACTTGCAGAAAGAATTCCTTACAGGACCCCATCAGAAGCTTCGCCACTCCGTTATGGGCCATACACCATCACCAAGGCCATGGGGGATAATTCTTTTGAGCTCAACATTCCTCCTTTCCTTGGCCTACACCCAGTTTTCAATGTGGATCTCCTTCACCCTTATATCCCACCTTTATTGGACACCTCAGAAGTAGTAGAACAGCTGACAACAATAGAGTTCAACCCCGACTGCATACAACAGGCATCCAATGATCAAATTGTGGATAGACAGATCAAGGGCACTTGACAGCAAAGGATCCAACTTTATCGAGTCGTCAAAGCAGGGAAACTCATGCACCAAGGCAAGTGGCTCACCCAGGGCCAAATTAAGAAGAAATTTCCTCATCTTATGGGGGAATTCAAAGCAATGGAGATCATTGCTTCCTAAGGAGGGAGGATTTATCTAGGTGAATATCGGTGGCCACCCACCTTTTCCAACTGGCTCAAAACAATTTTCTGACAATTTTGGTAATTTACTATTTTTAGCAGTTTTCACTTCCAAAGTTGTTTTGAGGCCGTAAATGATGTTTTTTGGGAAAACAAGTTTGCAATATGGTATTTTCTTCCATATTGTGCTTAAAATTAATCTCCTCGAATATACGTTTCCAACAGGCCATCATACACCTAAAACAAAGATCGTATGCAAAAGTTACGACCCCGGGAGATTGATGTACTAACTTACCCAAATGGGGCCCACATGACTTTTGGCGCTTCATCTCCTAGGGTTAGGTTTTTGGATGTCTAGGGGTTTTGGCATTACTGCTTATTGTAAAAAGTCTTTCAGAGCCTCATTGTAATCATCTTCTTGTGAATTAGCATAGCCGTCACATCTCTTCTCAGGGATAAGTCGCCACCATTCCAGCAAGCTTGTTTCCGCTGCATTTTACAGTTTCAACTTATTTCATTATTGAATAGAAAACCAGTTTTACTATATCTCTATTATTTTGTGTTAAGCACCTATTAATAATCTATATTCGTTTCGTTTTGCTCATAAAATCCGGATCAACAGGCTTGGTCTGTATACTGCGCAATTTGAAATAAGATTCTGGTCAGATTCAACCTTATTTAGAGCTCCAACATCGTCATATTGCTTGTACTAACCAAACTGGACATTGACACAGCTCGAATCCAAAACACTCTTGGAGATTTTATAGAAGATGGTTGCTGGAAAATCAAGAGTTTCCACTACCTCTGCCCGAGCCAACACCAGAAAGGGAAAGTCAGGATTGTAAGCTTTGATAAGCCTGGGTATGGAGAAAGCGATCCTCATCCCAATCGGTCTATCAAAAATACCTCTCTCCACTAGATCAGATCTTAGCAAGATCACTCACCATAAGTAGGATAAAGTCATTAAGTTATTTGAAGGCTTGTTTTGTGGAATAGTTGGTGCAACCGCATTTTTGAACATGACTTCAAGATCAAGAGCATATCCCATACTATTATAGAGGAGGATCCCACTCACTATAACCACTTGAAGTTCGAGTATGACTATGGCCACCATACGTCCTCATCATCCTATGATCACATACATTCTCTTATGTTGTTGCAATGGTTCTGAAAATGAACGCATACGTCCTCGCCATCCTACAATCGCATGCATGCCCTTGTGGTTTCATAAGTTCAAGCGATCGAATCTCGAGGCGGATCCGATGGACGGGAACCTCACAACTGGTGACGCAAGGGATGGAGCAGCATCATGCATGCTAGAGAATGGTCGGAATGCATAATTGAGGACGTTGGGAGCTACCGCAGTGGACCCAAATTGAAGTACTTTTCCCATGCTGGAGAATGGTCGAAATCCATAAATGAGGACATTGGGAGCTACTGTAGCGGACCCAAATTGAAGTACTTTTCCCATGCTAGAGAATGGTCGGAATCCATAATTGAGGACGCTAGGAGCTACTGTAGCAAACCCAAATTGAAGCACTTTTCCCACAGGATGAAGAACAATGGAAAAATGGTTTGCAGTTCCCAACCGTCGAGGTTTCAGTACGATCCTCTCAGTTACGAGCTCGATTTCCTTTTTCTCCGAGATTTCATTATCAAAGTTGTTGATGGTCAATAAATTTTTTACGTAGTTGATTATCACATGAGTTGTGGGTATGTTATCCAGCTAAGGTTCCAGATCAAGGGAGATCTTGAAATTGTGTTATGACCATGTAAATGGTGGAAAGAAATAATACATATCATGAATTTTCTCCTGCCAATTCTGATAAAGTGAGAAGCGGAGAATATAGAGAAAGAGAAGAGAAGAAATAGTATTCAGTATATGAAGAAAAGAGTACTATGAGAAAAGGGAAAATAGTTTAGCTAAATAGGCTCAAGCAAATCAAGAACACAAACAAATGATAGTACAACTAGCCAGGATAGCTGGCAGTGTACAGTCAGACTGTTGAGGTTACTTTATATTTAACACTCCCTCTTAAACTCAACAGTTACAAACATCAGCACTGATGATGCCCAAGTGTTGTCTCTGAAAATCAAAAACGGATTTTTCCAGTGGCTTTGTGAAGATATTTGTGATTTGATCTCGAGATCCACAGAATTGAAGTGCAATATCACCATTATTGACTAGCTCGCGAATGAAGTGAATGCGAGTGTCAATGTGTTTGTTTTTCTTGTGAAACACATGATTTTTGGATAGAGAAATTTTTGAGGTGTTGTCACAAAAGATAGGAGTTGGATCCTTTTCTGTATGTGACATATCTTTCAATATTCTTCTCAGCCACACATCTTGACAAAAAGCTGAGGTAGCAGCAAGATACTCTGCCTCTGCAGAAGATATTGATACAATTGGTTGCTTCTTTGATGCCCATGAAATCAGGTTCGTTCCTAGGTGAAAAACATGTCTTGAGGTGCTTTTCCTGTCATCTAGGTTGCCTGCAAAATCACTGTCTATGTAACCAGAGAGATGATTATCATTAGATTGAGTGTACCATAAGACAAAATTGAGAGTTCCTACTACATATCTTAGAATCTGTTTCACCATATTCCAGTGAGAATCTTTGGGGGATTCCATGAATCTGGAAACTAGGGTGGCTGCATACATAATATCAAGCCTAGTTGCTGTAAGATACAACAAACTGCCTCCTAAACTTTTGCACAGGGTAGGGTCCACTGTAGGGCCTTCATCTTTCTTGCTCAATTTTGTGCCTAGGGGTATAGGGGTTTCTACTGGATTGCATTCTTCCATGCGGAATCTTTTGATGATGTTTGTTGCTTACTTTTTCTGACAGACAAAAATTCCTTTAGTTTATTGATCAACCTCAATCCCCAAAAAATATTTCATTATTCCAAGATCTTTCATCTCAAACTTACATTGCATGGCATGTTTAAAACTGGTTAACTCAAGAATTCCAGTATATATCATGTCATCAACATATAAACATACAATCAAAATTTTACCGTGTTGATCTGTTTTGGTGTAAAGAGTTGGCTCATTTTGGCTTATGCCGAAACCACTTTTGATTAGGTAAGTGTCAATTCTGTTGTACCAAGCTCTTGGAGCTTTCTTTAAGCCATACAAGGCTTTCTTAAACCGATATACTTTGGTTGGTTGCTCTTGGATTTCAAATCTATGTGGTTGATCAACATAAACTTGTTCTTCTAAGAAACCATTCAGGAAAGCTGACTTGACATCCATCTGGTATACTTGTCATTTGTGTTGGGCTGCTATGGCCAATAGAGTCCTTACAGTGTTTAATCTTGCTACTAGGGAAAAAATTTCACCAAAATCAGTACCTGGTTGTTGTGAGAATCCTTTGGCAACAAGTCTTGCCTTGTGTTTTTCAATCTGCCCTTTTTTATTGAGTTTAGTTTTGTAAACCCACTTGACACCAATACTCTTCTTGTGTCTGGGCAAATCAACAAGATCCCATGTCTTGTTCTTCTCAATGGAGTCAATCTCTTGGTTCATGGCTTGAACCCAATGTGGCCCCTTAGCTTCTTCTTTAAAATATGTAGGTTGACATGACATTAATGCAAAAAGAATGTGATGTTCAATGTCATCCAACTGCTGATGGATTTATCTCAAACTTCGAGTTCTCTGATTTTGAATTTCAGAGTATCAGTCTCTACTTGAAGTTGAGTTATCCTGAGAATTTTTAGGTCATCCTTGTACCTACAATCTTGGAAGAGCAGGTTGAGGTATTGGTTGCCCTGAATTTTCTATGTTTTTAGAACTGGGCAGCAATGGATTTTGAATGTCCATTTGCTAATTTTCAGATTCGTTCCAGAGTTGATTTTCTAGAAATTTTACATCTCTGCTAAGAATTAGTTTCTTTGAGATTGGATTGTAAAGCCTATATTCTTTAGATGTTTCACTGTATCCAGTAAAGATGGATTTCTCACTTCTATCATCAAGTTTCTTCCTTAATTTGGAAGGGATGTGAGTGTATGCTATGCATCTAAATGTCCTTAGATGGGCAACATTTAGACTTGTAGTTGGAGATATATTCAAGAGATAAGTTGAGCATGCTACTGCTTCAGCCCAAAAAGTATTTGACAAACATTTCTCTTTGAGTAGGCTTCTTGCCATGTTCATTATTGTCTGGTTTTTCCTTTCAGCCACTCCATTCTGTTGTAGAGTATACATGGTTGTAGTTTGCATGATAATGCCTTGTGATTTGCAGAAATTTGCAAATTCATTGGAGTTGTATTCGCCTCCTCCATCGGACCTAAGAGATTTTATATATTTGCCACTCTGTTTTTCAGATTTTGCTTTGAATTCTTTGAATTTTGCAAAAGTTTCAGACTTGTATCTGAGAAAATAGATCCAAATTTTTATGCTAAAGTCATCAATAAACGTTAGAAAATAAAAGCTACCACCTATGGACTCTATTTGCATTGGTTCACATAGGTCAGTGTGAACAAGTTCAAGATATTGTTTGGCTTGAGTGGAGGACTATGGAAAACTAGTTCTCTTATGTTTTCCAAGTATGCAAGACTCACATGGGGGATTTTGCTCTTTGAAGATAGGGAGACCTTTGACCATGGAGTTCATTTGTAGAAGACATAGACTCTGAAAGGATAGATGTACAAATCTTGTATGCCAAACCATAGTTTCATTGGGGGTGGATGCACTTTGTGCACATGTTTGGATCAGATTTACAGTTCTGAGGGTAAGGGGAAACATCCTATTCTGAGTCATGTGGATTTCAGAAATCAATTTTCTACTGGGGGTTTTATCATAAATCTTGCAAGATGCTCCCTCAAAAAGTACCTTATAGCCATGTTCAATGAGCTGACCTACACTTAGCAGATTATGTTTCAGATCTGGAACATGATAGACATTGTTTATGCCCTTCTTTACATTTTTTTTTAGTAAGAATAGGTACAGATCCTTTTCCTTGAACTTTGACTAAGGAATCATTTCCAAGTGTAATATCAGATGAAATTGAAGAATCAATACATGAAAGTAAATCTTTGTTACATGTCATGTGATTGTTGCATCCATTATCCAGCATCGAGAGATCTTTAGGTTGTTCTCCAGTCTTGTGGCATGAGAGAAACATACCTCCTGAGGTTTCTCCCGTATGATTTGACACATGTGCTCTGCCTGAGAGCTGATCTGCTTGCTTCTTCCTACATTCAGATTCATAGTGCCCATACTTTTTGCAGTAATAGCATTGTATGCTTGATTTTTCATTTGATCTTCTCCCTCTGCCTCTTTGAGGTTGGAAACTCTGATTCTGATTCTATTGTCTGTGACCTTGGAAATTTTGATTCGAGATCTATTGTCTGTGTCCTCCACTGGAGTGAGGGTTACTGGGACTGCTCCCTCTTCCTTGGTGACCTCTGCTTCTCCCTCTATCTCTCCCTTTGCTGAAAGAGAATTGAGTTTTGAAGGCATTGGAGATTGACTCATCTGTGAGATGCAATCTCGTCTCGTGTGTCAAAAGGGAACCAATTAGTTCATATGTTGAAAAACGTGACAGATCCTTGGATTCAAGGATTGTTGTAATGACCATTTCAAATTTATTTGGTAGACTTTTGAGGGCTTTCTTAACAATGGGTTGATCAGGGATGGCTTCACCAGTCAATCTGATCTGGTTCACGATTCCCATGACTCTGGTCATAAACTGATCCACATTTTTAGACTCTATCATTCTTAAAGTCTCGAATTACATCCTCAAGGTCTGCAGTTTGACTGTTTTGACCCTTTCATTTACTTGGTAGGCTAATTTAAGGATGTCCCAGGCCTGTTTTGAAGTACCAGTGCCTATGATTTTTGAGAAAATCGAGTCATCCACTAAATTTTGAATCCAGAATTTGGCTTTATTCTCTCTGTTCCTCTTTGTTTCCTGAGCATTTATCTGTGGGTTTGTCATGGCGACAAGGTCTGCTGGATCTGGTTCCACATATCCAGGATCCACTGGATCCCAACACTCTTGTTCTTGCAAGAAGGATCTCATTCGAAGAGACCAAAACTCATAATTCTTTCCAAGAAGAATCGGACCTTGAGTTGGTCCTAAATTGCTAGATGTGGCCATCTTTAAAGAATTTTACCCAAACAAAAAAGAAATTGTTAGAAAATTTTGTATTTACCTGTTTTCTGCGCGTAAACTAATTTCTTGCAGTGACTTTAGAACTTCGCGATTCGTGATTTCGCGAGTCTCGACTTCGGCATTTCGCACTTCGGGACTTTGGGACTCCTGTATACGAGTCCTCCAATGTCTTGTCTCCCCAACTCTCGGTCGCCGAAATGCCGAAAAACACTTAACAACCCTGTATTGGCCCTTAACTTCCGTTTATGTGACCACAATTGGTGACCACACGCCTAATCATTCAAGTGCTACTGGCTTTTTGCGATTCGGGGAATTGTGATGCAAGCACTTCGTCAGTTCTCTATTTCTCAATATGCCGAAACCTGAAATATCCCGGTGCCTATCCTTCTTGAACACCTTTTCAGGATTTCGTGATTCAGGACTTTGCAATGCAGGCACTTCGCTGGTTTTCTGTCCCTCAATATGCCGAAACCCGAAATATCCTGGCGCCTATCCTTCTCGAACGCTTTCGGGATTTCATGTTTCAAGACTTCGCGAATCCTGTTGCTCCAATTCCTGACCCTTCGAACTTCTGGTATCTAAAAGACCGAAGTACCGAATTTCAAAATGCTGAAACTCCACTCCTACGGGAGATCAATGACTGTGGGCCTCCCTAATCCGACGGCTCAGATCCTTTCGGGATTTCATGGGTCGAGAGTCCTGAACTCTTACCCTTTTCATTCTCGGTAGCCGAAATGCTCCTTTCGAGGATTTCCCCGAAACCTCAACCGCTGACACATGTCCTCCTTGTGGACGGTCACGATGTTTTCAGGAATTCATGAGCCAAGACTTATTGTCTCCCGACACTTCCTTCTTGAACTTCTGGTATTCGAAACCCCAGTAGATTTAGATCTCCTTTYGCGATTTCAGGAATCAGGACTTCTTGTCTCACGACTCCTGCCTCCTTGATCTCCCGGTATCTGAATTTCTAGTAGATATAGATCTTCGASACCTGTCCTCCAAAATGGACGGCTCACGATCCTTTCAGGATTTTGCGGATTGCAAAGTTGAAGGACTCCATTTCCTTTTGCTGAGATGAGGTTTAAACCTCACACACCTTTCCTAGATTCGACAGCTCACAGACCTTAGTGCTAGATCTGACGATTCAGATCTTTCTTCCTTTGCTTTGATCCAGTGGCTCTCAGGCCACCGTGCTCCAAATCCAACGTTCTGGATTCCCTCAGGATTTCGCGACTTCATGACCCCTTGTTGCTCCAAGTCCCAAACTCCGAAATGCCGAAATTTCACCCCGCGATTTCAGGATTTCGCGATTCGACTATTCTCATGTGCGCTTCATAGGACTAAACCTCGTTCACTTTTCCCTGGATCCGATGGCTATCGGTCCTCTACGCAAAATCTGACGGCTGGAAATATTTTACCTTTTCTGTGCTCTCCTCATCCTTTCTGAACTCGATTAACGCCTCAGATTTGTTAGCAGGACCGATCTTACGACTGCGTCTGGATGTCCTTTGCTCCTTTAGCGTGTTCTTTGCTGCTTTTGGAAAGAGTTTCTCCCGAGGAAGGAAATTCGTGAATCTTTCACGAATTTGAAAGAATTTCACGAATTCTTTGAATGTTTCTATCCTCTGCAACAATCTTTCACTAATTTGAAAGAATTTCACGAGATCTTTAGATGTTTCTGCCTTCTGCAGCAATATTTCATGAATTTGATAGAATTTCACGAGATATTTATATGTTTCTGCCTTCTGCAACAATCTTTCACGAATTTGAAAGAACTTCTTTGAATTCTTCAAACGTTTCTACCTCCTGCAGCTCTGACTTCTCAATCATTTTGAGCGTATTGTGCTCTGCTTCCTCGTGTGTTCTTTCTGCGATGATCTTTTGAGCAGATGGCGGACTACGGATTTCTCTCCAGGCTTTGTGAAGAATCTCGCGTCCTATACTCTCGTTCACAGTGTAAGCTCTGCGCTGTTGAGGATCGGGTTTCTCTGCAGACTGTGTGAAGAGGCTTACTGCAAATTCTCTAATACCATGATAAAGTGAGAAGCAGAGAATACAGAGAAAGAGCAGAGCATAAATAGTATTCAGTGTATTAGGTATATGAAGAAAAGAGTACTATGAGAAAAGGGAAAATAGCTGAGCTAAATAGGCTCAAGCAAATCAAGAACACAAACAAATGATATTACAGCTGGCCAGGACAGCTAGTAGTGTACAGTCGGACTGTTGAGGTTACATTATATTTAACAAATTCACGGTGTGAGGTTACATGGGATCAGCTAGTCGATGTTTTTTAAGCTCATTGACTCCCTTCAATTCAAATGCCAAGCAATGTATTGTTCGGGCTCATCAATCAGAAAGTCGACGGTAAATTCAAACGTTTTAGCTTTGGATATTGTGTTGGTAGTGACCTCCTGCTTCTAGGTGATAGATTTGAGCTTTATAGATGAGAAACATTTGTGTACGACTGTGGAGGGAAATAGCGAAGCACCAACACAGAAACTATCGCATCTGCTCTCATTCTGTTGCTGGCAAAGACCCCACACAAAGATGAAATGGTTTTCCTGGTGCCATTTTCACCTCCATCTGTGGTGGTGCAGAGATTGGGAAGGCGATACCTGAAGATGGAAGAATCCCATTACTTTCTTTTACTGGAAGCACAAAGGCTGGGCAGATTGTTCAGAGCACAGTCAATGAAATATTTGGGAAGTGTTTGCTCATGTTTAGTGGAAACAATGCCATTATAGTTATGGAAGATGTAGACTTAGCAATGGTTGTGCGATCTATTTTTTTTGTTGCAGTTGGAACTGCAGGACAATGATGCACTAGTTTTTGAAGGTTGTTACTCCACGAGAAGGTAAACCAACATGTCATTGAGTAGTTGATTGATGCATATAAGCAAGTTAAATTGGGAGACCCTCTTGATAAAGATACCTTATTAGGACCACTGCATACCTGTGCCTCAAAGATTAACTTTGAGAAAGGCATTCAAGTTATAAAATTTTAGGAGGCATTTCTGGAATGGATGGGGACGCTTATTTTCATATGGTCTTCTATATCTCAATTGAATATAATAATCAGGAATACTGCAAACCTGCACAGGTTGTCAGTCTTTACAATTTTACTCACTCTTATAGGAAATGGATTGTTTATTCCCTGTGCTTCGTTCATATGGGATCCGATGTGGTTTGTTGGTAGTTCATGGGGTTCTTGAGTGCAAGGTTGGGGGCCGAGGCATATTGTTGAACATGTATACAAACAAGGAAAAAAGTAGTGTTTTGTTTTGGGGAGTGATATGTGGCTTTGTCTTGTGGCTAGGAATAACTTACATCTCTTATGGGAAACTTGTCCCTACTTTCTTATTTTGTGAGAAAGAAGGAAAGGGGAGTCAGTGTAGTTGACACAGACCCCTGACCCTTTAGCCGTGATCCGCACAGGATCGTTCTAAATTCTCCTTGAGCTAAAGAGGCTCCCACGGATCCCTATTGCAACCTCACGAATCCGATCCACATGTCCTTCATGAAAACCCGCCCTGCACAACTTAACACCAGGCGCGAGCCTTACATCTCTATGTGACCACAACCAGGCCTTAGCGCAAGCACATTTCGCAACTCGCGAGTTCGTGAGTCGATGATCCTCGACTCCTCTTTCTCCAAACCTCTGATACCTGAGATGCGATACGGGTATGGCTCCCTCCTCACTAGCACTTGCTACATATAATTGTAGGCTAGGCTAAACACTAGCACTACTCGCAACTCGCGACTTCACGAGTTAGAGTGTTGAGCCCTCATGCTCCTCCTTTGAGTATCCCGAAACGTGATAGGTCAACAATGGGTTGACTCCTTCCTAAGCGACGTGTGTCCACCACCTGTCACCCGCTTCCACCTTTCTCTAGGCACTTGTTTCTATGCCACATGTCAACCATGCAACCCCCACCTAACGAATGTGCTACATGTTCATACGAGCCCTCAGCGCTCGCACTTCACGACTTCGCAGTCGAAAAGAAATTCTTTCAACCCCCCGAACCCCCGATACATGATACCCCATGAAGGTTCTGATCCAAAAGTTCTCCCGTGGCTTGGATCCAACAGTCTGGATCTCCTTCCTTGCTCCTCACAACTTGGGACTTTGTGAAAACCAAGAATTTGGTCTGCCCTCTAAACTCACAAACCCCGAATTCACGAAATGATCCAACGACGTGGGTTGAAATGAGATCAAAGGCTCATATTAAACCACGATCAATGGTTCATGTTGATTCTTTATATTAGGGTGGTGAGTTCGTCAAAATCCTAACCGCCTTACAGTTCCACTGATCCTACAGTCCTCGCAATTTCGCAAGCTCTCCACGGAGAATTCTAACCGCCTGATTCAATCCTCAATGGCTTTTGCCCAACGACTGAGTGTTCTCCCTCCTGAACTTAATTTCTATGCGACGGTTTTGATCTCCATCTCCCTTTGAACACTTCAAAGGTGTTATCCCTCTTGATCTTTCACTTCCAAACTCAAGCCTCCAAAAAAGAGCCCTGCCTGCACTCCTTGCGGAAAACTTTCAAATAACCTCCGGTTATTTGAGTCTTCGACCCTATGCACTCTTTGCAACAATAGTACTTCAACTTTCCCCTTGGTTGATAAGTTCTAAGACTTCCACCAGCCTGCGCACACCTTGCACAGCTCTGTGCTTCTCCTGCACTTCTGCTGGTATGAGAACAACGATATCTCTCCTAAGATTTTTGAGATAAAACTCATACCCTCGTCAACGCACACCTTGCAGATGTTCACTGCACTCCTTGCAGGAATCCTCAGAGAGAGAAACAATTGAAACTCATTCTACTTCTCTTTTTGACTTCATACATTCAACATGAAATCATATATATGACACAACATTGAGATAAATGCATAACAGAGAAACAAACAAACTGTAAACATACCATTTAACAAATGTAAACAGTAAGCATTGTAACACTATGAAAATTGAGTCAATGTTTCATATATTAACTCAAGTGCTCCTGTACATGGGTTCTTCTCTACATCTCTCTGCTACAGCTCTACAACTTATGAATTCTGAATGATAATAATGTTCCTTGTTACAATGATACAAGGGTGAGGGTGTCTATATCTGTTTTCCCTCCTACACTTCTAAACTATCTAATCTAACATTCATATCTACCTACTTTACATTAACAGAATTAAATGCCTATTACATCCGACAGATGAGAGTAATTTCTCCAGATGTGTTCATATCTCCAAGACATAAATGTAAGTATGCTTCTCCTAGCTATTACATTAATGCTTCAGATTTCAAAATTCAAAACGTTTTCATAAAAGCGTGTCCCTTTTTTTCATCTACGTGTCCATTTGTTCCTTTGGCTAGGCGTGTGCTTTGGCTTTGTACGATGCTCCTGCATCATACTCCCTCGCTTGAAAAATTTCATGAACTCTTGTTCATGAGCTCTTGCATGGTCTGTCCATGCTTTTGAATTTCTGCTTCATCCTCCCAACTGCCATCTTCAACTGTATGTCCCTTCCACTTGACCAAGTATTCAAAATACTCCTTTCTCCTGGTCTTTTTGCTAATCCTCTTGTCAATTATGCCTTCCATCTGTGTCTTTTCAGCTATAGGCATTTGTTTTGTCCATTGAACTTTTTCTTGCTTATCCTTTGTTCCTGCTTCTCCAGCTCTGTAAGGGTACAAATCCGTGACATCGAATATCGGTGAGATTTCGACCCCATCGGATAATTCAATCTCATATGCGTTTGCCCCAAATTTCCTTATGACCTTGCACGGTCCAATCTTTTTCATCTTCATCTTGTTATACGTTCCCCTTGGGAACATCTCATTCCTCATATGCGCAAAAATCAGATCACCAACTTCAAATTGAAGTTCTCACCTATGTTGATTTTCTCTCCACTTGTATTCTTGACTTGAACTCTGCAATCACTCCTTAACTTGGTTGTGAAGCTCCTTCATTCCTTCCGCAAAGTCCTCTGCACTAGCACTT
>SNQJ01S0020617.1:30524-44898 GCA_010110895.2 Picea sitchensis
TCCTTTATACTTTTTGGCTCATCTTGTCCCTCTAAAGTGACTTCCATTTTATTAATATTTAATTAATTAATTAAATCACTTTAATTAATTAATTAACCTTTTTACCTCTGAAAAACACCTTATCTCCCCTTGTGGTTTTCCTGTCAACTGAAAGTCACTTCTCACTATCCCATCCTGTAGTGTTGTTTCTCCCGAATCTAATGAGCTATTACACTGAGAGGTTCCTCGAAGTAATGTGCCCAAAATGACCTCTTCAGTGAATTCAATTAGCTTATAGCTCAAAATAATCAAAATCATGGAAATCGTTGGAATGCAACGGAACCAAAGCCAACCTGTGCGGAATGGCTCATAATGATGGAATATGATGAGCAATGCAAGCTGGACCCCACAATGCCTCGCAATAACCCCTGTACTCGCTATAACACCCATCTGGCTACTGTGGTCATCATAAACCTTTGCACTGTAATGATGTCCCAAAGTGGGGACATTACAGTCCTCCCTGCTAAAAATTGCTTGTCCTCAAGGAATAACCAAATCCACTCAAATAAAATACGAGGATCCCATGTCCACCTGTGGGATACATAGTAGAACCCATCCAAAGGATGAACACTCATACACACTGCCCCCTGGGTCCCTTGTCAAGTCATGAACTGCTAGCCCCTGAAAACTATAACACTGAAATATACCAACTCTGGGAGTCTCCTTCATATGACACATGGCCTTATCTCGAAATGAATCCATCCTCCAAGTCTCTATCAAGATCCATACTGCCTCCAACAACTGCTCATGCTGATGCCCGAATGAGGTGCTGCAAGACCTCCGTGAGACACCTGCAAGCGATACACTCCTCTCAATACTGAAGCTCAATGGAAAGTTACAATAACTTTCCCCTGCAATGGTCCACTCTCCCCTGTCAGTCAGTGAGATGCCCAATCCTGCAATCTCTGGGTCCCATGCTAACCTTTGTCGAAGATCACCCTGTTGGTCCTGCACTACTCTGACCGTGACTGCTTGCCCCCTGCATAAATCCTGAATCCTTCTCTCTTGGTTCCTCTAGCTGAAATACCTGTGACAATTGGACCTGTTGTCCAGAAACTGTATTAGTAAAGACACCTCTGTAGAAGAAGTACCTGTCCAAACATCTCCATGCCCTATGATGATGATCAAGAGGGAGAAAAGGTCTCGCCCCATAGGACAAGTACGTGCAAGCCCACTACAAACCAACCCAAGTTGGACTGTGTGGCTCTCTGGCGCAACCTAGGTCGTCATGTAGTGAAACATCCTGCTAACCAAGTGAACTCCCGGATCCCATGGCAAACTTGGAAGTTTACCACTTCTAGTCACCGCTAGCTGCTCCTGTGTCAGACTGACCACCGTCGGAAGCCCTCTGTTCTCATTTGTCGTCACCTGGTCTATAATGCTCACCATCATGCACCAAGTCTCAACTGTTTGTCTAACACGTTCCACCTCTGACCTGCTGTATGCCGTAAAAGTACTCCTGTCATGTAGTCTCGGCCTACTCTCTCTCCATGCCCTCAGCCACGGCCTATCCCTCGTCATGCTGCTATCTATAATAAAAGTGTCAGGACAGGCTAATAGAAACATCTGTAGCCGACTGTAGGACTGGGAGGTGTCACATGCTTTGGTCAAACCCAAGGATTCGACTAGAAGCTCGTGCATCAGTATCCATGATAGATGCTCTCCTGTGGTCATCACCGAATCCCAACCATCCTGTACAATTGGAAGTAACCCCTCCGACTGCTGGTCAACCAACCTCCATCTCTCATCTCCCATGTAACTGCTGAAATGGTGAAGGTGATCTCCCACAACTATGTGTTGCTGCAGAGGAGTGACATCTACATATTCCTCTAAGTGTGTGTTCTCCCTGCAAAGCACTATACCCCTCTGAATGGCACCATACAGCTCGACATGACTCTGTGAACTATCCCTCATCATCGTGTGCTCCGACATACTCATGTTGTCTCCTGCAGACTCATGCTGCATCATAGATCCTGGGCATACTGCTGGATCAACCTCTATATTGAGATCAACCACTCTCAAGACTCAAATTGAAGTGTCCTCCATCAACTGGTGCTCCTCTGCTAGATCATCAACATCCTCTATCAACGTGACTGACTGATACATTTGAGTGTGCACTAAGACAGATGAAATGGATCTCTGACAGATCTCCTCAAGAGACTCATCTGTCCTAGACTCTGATTCTTGAAGGGCGGTCTGTGTGCCTCTCAAGAATCCTCGAGTGCTCTCCAACTCCTGAGTAAGTCTATCTACCTCCAAATCCTGCTCCCTCAGAGCCTCATGATACATCTCACCAATCCTCAATAAGTAGTCCTTGTCAGTCAACAACTGCTGGTAGTCGACCCTCATCACAGATACTCTCTCCTTGAGAGTATGAAAATCATCCATGGTAATCCTCTCATTTGAACTACTATGTGCCACTGACGCTCTCCAACAAAAATCTGCCATCAACGCATGCATGTCATCACCACGCCTAGTGGATGTCATGATCATAGCCTCACTAACTTTCAACTGTTCTGCTAAGTGGTGTGACTCTTGATCATAGTCATGTTGAGGTACCCCCTCATGCCTCTCACTGCTAGTGCCATCACTAAAATCCTCAACAACGCTCTCTGTCGAAGATGAAGTGCTGAACTGCTTGCTGTCTACTGTGCCACTGGGTCTGCCCATACGTAACTGCACATCATCCTCAACTGCTAGCTCCATCTGAATCCTCCTGTATCCAGTGTGAGCAGCTATATCCTCCTGTGCACTCAACCTGCTACTATCATCTGCACCTGGATCCCATGTAGATGTATCCAGACATGTGCCATGGTCGTTCTGACCACTAAAGAGTTTATCCTCATCAATGCACGTCGATCCTAGAAGTAAGTGCTCCATCACCCTGTCAACATCCACAATCTGCTCAACTAATGGAGTCTCCAAAAACTGTGACTCAATCTCTTCTGGCTGATCTGTATGTGTAAGGTCCCCTGTTTGTACTCCCTGTATCTCCACCTGGATCGGTGGATCTACATGTCTGTGGTGTGCATCCCTCACATAAGGCTCATCAACACTATCTGACATGCCATTGACCTCCTTAGATGACGTGGCTATCAGAGGTGTCTGGAAGGATGACATATGTGTCACGACCATCATGGGAAGCTCATCAGCTCTAGGTGCTAACACATGTGTCTCCTCACTAGTGTCAATACTTTGTTGAGGCGTAAGGTCCTCAGTAGTATGTGATATATCTGCTGAGAAACTGGTGCTATCGTCCTGTCCATCCAGCTGCCTATCCACTACACAAGGGTCATCCTCCTCCTCAAGCGTGCTAGTAGCATCATCCTCTGTACAAGAGTCACTATCACTAGCCTCTGTGCAAGAGTCACTATCATCATCAGACTGTCCCAAATCATCATCTATCGCTCCATCCTCACACATCTCATCATCACTGTCATAGTTTGCCTCAACAGTGTGCTTCTGGTCCCTACCCCTGCACCTATGATCTGGTTCCCATGGCCCCTTGCAATAGTGGCAAGGTTGTATGCTCCTAATGGGCGTGGGGTTTCTCTGTTCTTCCCACCATCTAGCTGCTTCTTTTCTCTTTTTATCCGCTAAAATGATGCCATGTAAAATATCCTCTTCATTCCAACTGATCTTCCTGAAGGCTATGTACTGAGGAAAGGTTATTATAGCCTTAGTTTCCTCGCTAAGGCCGTGATAAATGATCTCCAAACACGATATCTCAAGGCACATCCTATCCATCTTTCCTTATGGCTCTGTATGTATGTGCTAATTCCCACTGGTTGGCAGAAATCTAAGCTCTGATACCACTGTAATGATCCCAAGCCATTATGCTAGGATCATCACGGTTTTGGTGTCTTTTTAAAACCTTTCTGGTTGTGGCATTTCGTCATACACTTTGCTGAATTACTTGTTTAGATGTGTTTACTTGCTGAATGGCCTCTTGATTTCGGCCTTAGGGTTTACTGATATGTTTATATGAATGTTTGCAGCAAATAACAAGAAGAGACAACCATGGAACATACCTCAACCATATGCATTAGCATAGACAAGCCAAAACATCTCAATTATGATTTTATTCATGAAATAGAGGAATTTACTACAATGAAGATGTTGATCTGGAATGCTCAACAGATGGCTCTAAGATAGAAGTATGAGCTGCTACAAAAAGCTCCCGACAATATAAAATAAGCCTCCAAAGGCTGGATAAGAGATGAAGACCTATACCAAGGTAGATCTGGCCGTATGAAGTGCAGAAACTCTAGCTGGATGATGCCACATCCAACTGGAATGCTGAATTTCCTCAACAATTCGGCCCTGTTGCCAAAAGTTTCCAATCACCCCAGTAAATATGCCAATTGATAGATCAGGCAATTGTAAGGACAACCCAGGTGTCCAAATTTCCAAATCCACTCTCAAACCCTGTAGATCTAAAACTCCTCCACTGAATGGTGCGCCCCCCTTGATGGCTGAAACCCTAATAATTCGACCTGGATGAATGAGGCCTCCAAACCTCCTGAAACTCTCCAAAATGATAGATCGGGGCTTGGTTACCTCCCCGGTGAAGTCCCAAGCGAAATGGTGAAGATCTGAGCTAGCAAATGACTGAAACCAATTTATGAAGTTTGCTCCTCTCCTCCAATTCGTCCCATGTATCTAATAAATCAAATAGCACCTGAAACTCCTCATGAATGGACTAGATCTGATGTCTAGGGCCCTGCAATGAAAACCCAAGTGATAGAATCTCCAAAAGCCTTGCCAATCTGCTACAACGAATCTCTCTTCAAGGATGGTGCGCCCCCCATGCTGGAAACTCCCAATGGTGCGCCCTCCTTCTCTTCCTATGCCTGTGGCTGTGTAGAACCCCCCTGCACTGATGTAGAACCGAGCTAGAATGGTGTGGGAGAGTATTGCATCTCCGAGACCAAGCTTGGGACAAGCTAGGTGGAATCATTCACCACCGAATCGTCCTCTAGGGTTTGTTAAGTCAAAACCCTCAAAACCCCCAATGCTGGTCTCACTAGCTAAAAGCCAGATATCAAAAGATAATCATACATGAATGAATGTGTAGAGGCCCTTTCCTTTCCTTTATACTTTTTGACTCCTCTTGTCCCTCCAAAGTGATTTCCCTTTTATTAATATTTAATTAATTAATTAAATCACTTTAATTAATTAAATCACTTTAATTAATTAATTAACCTTTTTACCTCTGAAAAACACCTTATCTCTCCTTGTGGCTTCCCTTGCCACTTCTCACTATCCCATCTTGTAGTGTTGCTTCTCCCGATTCCAATGAGCTATTACACTGAGAGTTTCCTCCAAGTAATGTTCCCAAAATGACCTCTTCAGTGAATTCAATTAACTTATAGCTCAAAATAGTCAAAATCATGGAAATTGTCGGAATGCAACGGAACCAAAGCCAACGTGTGCGGAATGGCTCATAATGATGGAATATGATGAGAAATGCAAGCTGGACCCCACAATGCCTCGCAATAACCCCTGTACTCGCTATAACACCCATCTGGCCACTCTAGTCATCATAAACCTTTGAACTGTGATGATGTCCCAAAGTGGGGACATTATAGTCCTCGCTGCTAGAAAATTGCTTGGCGTCAAGCAATAACCAAATGCACTGAAATAAAATACCAAGATCCCATGTCCACCTGTGGGATACACAATAGAACCCATCCAAGGATGAACACTCATACACTTTGGCCCCTGGGTCCCCTGTCAAGTCATGAACTGCTAGCCGCTGGAAAGTATAACCCTGAAATATACGAACTCTGGGAGTCTCCTGCATATGACACATGGCCTGATCTCGAAATGAATCCCTCCTCCAAGTCTCTACCAAGATCCATACGACCTTCAACAACTGCTCATGCTAAAGCCCGAATGAGGTGCTGCAAGACCTTCGTGAGACACCTGCAAGCGATGCACTCCTCTCAATACTGAAGCTCAATGGAAAGTTAGAATAAGTTTCCCCTGCAATGGTCCACTCTTCCCGGTCAGTCAGTGAGATGCTCAATCTTGCAATCTCTGGGTCCCATGCTAACCTCTTTCGAAGATCACCCTGTTGGCCTTGCACTACTCTGACCATGACTGCCTGCCCCCTGCATACATCCTGAATTCTTCTCTCCTGGTTCCTCTAGCTGAAATACCTGTGACAATTGGACCTGCTGTCCAGAAACTGTATTAGTAAAGACACCTCTGTAGAAGAAGTACCTGTCCAAACATATCTATGCCCTATGATGATGATCAAGAGGGAGAAAGGGTCTCGCCCCATAGGACAAGTACTTGCAGGCCCACTCCAAAGCAACCCAAGGTGGAGTGTGTGGCTCTCTGGCGCAACCTGGTTCGTCATGTAGTGAAATATCCTGCTAACCAAGTGAACTCTCGGATCCCATGACAAACTTGGAAGTTTATCACTTCCAGTGTCCGCTAGCTGCTCCTGTGTCGGACTGATCACCGTCGGAAGCCCTCTGTGCTCATATGTCGTCACCTGGTTTATGATGCTCACCATCACGCGCCAAGTCTCAACTGTTTGTCTAACACGTTCCACCTCTGACCTGCTGTATGCCGTAAAAGTACTCCTTTCATGTAGTCTCGACCTACTCAATCTCCATGCCCTCAGCCACGGCCTATCCCTCCTCATCCTGCTATCTATAATAAAAGTGTCAGGACAGGCTAATAGAAACATTTGCAACAGACTGTAGGACTGGGAGGTGTCACATGCTTTGGTCAATCCCAAGGATTCGACCAGAAGCTTGTCTATCGGTATCCATGATAGATGCTCTCCTGTGGTCATCACCGAATTCCAACCATCCCGTACAACCAGAAGTAACCCCTCCGATTGCTGGTCAACCAAGCTCCATCTCTCATCTCCCATGCAACTGCTGAAATGGTGAAGGTGATCTCCCACAACTATGTGCTGCTGCAGAGGAGTGACATCTACATTTTGCCGTAAGTTTGTCTCCTCCTTGCAAGGCACTATACCCCTCTGAATGGCACCATACATCTCGACATGACTCTTTGAACTATACCTCATCACCGTGTGCTCCGGCATACTCATGTCGTCTCCTGCAGACTCATGCTGCATCATAGATCCTGGGCATACTGCTGGATCAACCTCTATATAGAGATCAACGACTCTCAAGACACAAATGGAAGTGTCCTCCATCAATTGGTGCTCCTTTGCTAGATCATCAACATCCTCTATCAACGTGACTGACTGATACATTTGAGTGTCCACTAAGACAGATGAAGTGGATCTCTGACGGATCTCCTTAGGAGACTCATCTGTCCTAGACTCTGATTCTTGAAAGGCGGTCTGTGTGCCTCTCAAGAATCCTTGAGTGCTCTCCAACTCCTGAGTAAGTTTGTCTACCTCCAAATCCTGCTCCCTCAGAGCCTCATGATACATCTCACCAATCCTCAATAAGTAGTCCGTGTCAGTCAACAACTGTTGGTAGTCGACCCTCATCACAGATACTCTCTCCCTAAGAGTATGAAAATCATCCATGGTAATCCCCTCATCTGAACTACCATGTGCCACCGACGCTCTCCAGCAATAATCTGCCATCAACGCATGCATGTCATCACTACGTCTAGTGGTTGTCATGATCATAGCCTCACTAACTCTCAACTGTTCTGCTAAGTGGTGTGACTCCTGATCATAGTCATGTTGAGGTACCCCCTCATGCCTCTCACTGCTAGTGCCATCACTAAAATCCTCAACAACTCTCTCTGTAGAAGATAAAGTGCTGAACTGCCTGCTGTCTACTGTGCCATTGGGTCTGCCCATACGTAACTACACATCATCCTCAACTTGTAGCTTCCTCTAAATACTCCTGTATCCGGTGTGAGCAGCTGTATCCTCCTGTGCACTCAACCTGCTACTATCATCTGCGCCTGGATCCCATGTAGATGTATCCAGACATGTGCCATGGTCGTCCTGACCACTAAAGAGTGCATCCTCATCAATGCAGGCCGATCCTGGAAGTAAGTGCTCCATCAACCTGTCAACATCCACAATCTGATCAACTAATGGAGTCTTAAAAAACTGTGACTCAATCTCCTTTGGCTGATCTGTATGTGTAAGGTCCCCTGTTTGTACTCCCTGTATCTCCTCCTGGATCGGTGGATCTACATGTCTGTGGTGTGCATCCCTCACATAAGGCTCATCAACCCTATTTGACATGCCACTGACCTCCTCAGATGACGTGGCTATCAGAGGTGTCTGGAAGGATGACATATTTGTGACGACCATCATGGGAAGCTCATCAACTCTAGGTGCTAACACGTGTGTCTCTTTACTAGTGTCACCACTCTGTTGAGGCGTAAGGTCCTTAGTAGTATGTGATATATTTGTTGAGAAACTGGTGCTATCGTTCTGTCCATCCAGCTGCCTATCCACTACACAAGGTTCATCATCCTCCTCAAGCGTGCTAGTAGCATCATCCTTTGTACAAGAGTCACTATCACTAGCCTCTGTGCAAGAGTCACTATCATCATCAGATTGTCTGAAATCATCATCTATCGCTCCATCCTCACACATCTCATCATCACTGTCATAGTGTGCCTCAACAATGTGCTTCTGGTCCCTACCCCTGTATCGATGATCTGGTTCCCATGGCCCCTTGCAATAGTGGCAAGGTTGTATGCTCCTAATGGGCGTGGGGTTTCTCTGTTCTTCCCACCATCTAGCTGCTTCTTTTCTCTTCTTATCCGCTAAAATGATTGCATGTAAAATATCCTCTTCACTCCAACTGGGCTTCTTGAAGGCTACATACCGAGAAAAGGTTATTATAGCCTTAGTTTCCTCGCTAAGGCCATGATAAATGATCTCCAAACACGATATCTCAAGGCACTTCCTATCCATCTCTCCTTATGGCTCTGTATGTATGTGCTAATTCCCACTGGTTGGCAGAAATCTAAGCTCTGATACCACTGTAATGATCGCAAACCATTATGCTAGGATCATCACGGTTTTGGTGTCTTTTTAAAACTTTTCTGGTTGTGGCATTTCGTCAAACACTTTGCCGAATTACTTGTTTAGATGTGTTTACTTGCTGAATGGCCTCTTGATTTCGGCCTTAGGGTTTACTGATATGTTTATATGAATGTTTGCAACAAATAACAAGAAGAGACAACCATGGGACATACCTCAACCATATGCAACAGGATAGACAAGCCAAAACATCTCAATTATGATTTTATTCATGAAATAGATGAACCTACTACAATGAAGATGCTGATCTGGAATGCTCAACAGATGGCTCCAAGATAGAAGTATGAGCTGCTACAAAACGCTCCCGACAATACAAAATAAGCCTCCAAAGGCTGGATAAGAGATGAAGACCAATACCAAGGTAGATCTGGCCGTATGAAGTGCATAAACTCTAGTTGGATGATGCCACGTCATGCTGGAATGATGAAGCTCCTCAACAATTTGGCCCTGCTGCCAAAAGTGTCCAATCACCCCAGTAAATATGCCAACTGATAAATCAGACAACTGTAAGGACAACCTAAGTGTCCAAATCTCCAAATCCACTCTCAAACCCTGTAGATCTGTAACTCCTCCACTGAATGGTGCGCCCCCCCTGGATGGCTGAAACCCTAATAATTCGGCGTTGATGAATGGGGCCTCCAAACCTCCTGAAACTCTCCAAAATGATAGATCGGGGCTTGGTTACCTCCCTGGTGAAGTCGCAAGCGAAATGGTGAAGATCTGAGCTAGCAAATGACTGAAACCAATTTCTGAAGTTTGCTCCTCTCCTCCAATTCGTCCCATGCATCTAATAAATCAAATAACACCTGAAACTCCTCATGAATAAACTAGATCTGATGTCCAAGGCCCTGCAATGAAAACCCAAGTGATAGAATCTCCAAAAGCCTTGCCAATCTTAGACAACGAATCTCTCTCCAAGGATGGTGCGCCCCCCTTGCTGGAAACCCCCAATGGTGCGCCCTCGTTCTCTTATTGTGTCTGTGGCTGTGTAGAACCCTCCTGCACTGATCTAGAACCGAGCTAGAATTGTGTGGGAGAGTATTGCATCTTCGAGACCAAGCTTGGGACAAGCTAGGTGGAATCTTTCACCACCGAATCGTCCTTTAGGGGTTGTTAAGTCAAAACCCTCAAATCCCCCAATGTTGGACTCACTAGCTAAAAGCCAGATATCAAAAGATAATCATACATGAGTGAATGAGTAGAGGCCCTTGCCTTTGCTTTATACTTTTTGGCTCCTTTTGTCCCTCCAAAGTGTCTTTCATTTTATTAATATTTAATTAATTAATTAAATCACTTTAATTAATTAATTAACCTTTTTACCTCTGAAAAACACCTTATCTCTCCTTGTGGCTTCCCTTGCCACTGAAAGTCACTTCTCACTATCCCATCCTGTAGTGTTGCTTCTCCGTATTCCAATGAGCTATTACACTGATAGGTTCCTCCAAGTAATGTGCCCAAAATGACCTCTTCAGTGAATTCAATTAGCTTATAGCTCAAAATAGTCAAAATCATGGAAATCGTCGAAATGCAACGGAACCAAATCCAACCTGTGCGGAATGGCTCATAATGATGGAATATGATGAGCAATGCAAGCTGGACCCCACAATGCCTCGCAATAACCCCTGTACTCACTATAACACCCATCTAGCTACTCTAGTCATCATAAACCTCTGCACTGTGATGATGTCCCAAAGTGGGGACATTACAGACTGGTCCACCCGGGACAACTACAGTTTCAGAGTTGCCGAGACAGAGGGTTGGTGCAGGGGCTTCATATGATCAAAGATTGATGAGGAGGAGTAGCAGAGCACCACAGAGGCTTGAGCCTCACTTGGCTACAGAGACGTGCAGATCAGGTTTAGGTTCCACTTTATGTGGAAGTCACTTGGTGAGAGGCCAAGTTGAGGATCTTGGTGAGATGTTGAGATCCAGATACTGTTGGTGAGACGCCAAGAGGGATTGACTCTTAGTGAGATGCCAAGAGTAGTGACCGTTGGTGATATGGCAATAGGTATAAATCCTTGGTGGGAGACCAAGGTTGAGATCTTTTGTGTGATGCTAAGATCTAGTTGACCTTGGATAGGTGGAGATGCACTTCCATCTATAGATCAAGCAGGTTGAGCAGATCTGTGTCAGAGACCACTTTTGATGATCAGGGTACAACCATACTCACCGAGTATTTGCTAGTAGGCAACCATGTCCACTATAGGGATGAGATTGGGGGTGAATGTCACTTTCCTCGTTAAGAGGGAGTGTTGAGATTTGGGTACCTTGGAAAGTGGTCCCCTTGTGGTTGTGGGTCTCTTACCACAAGAGGGAAATATTTGATCCATTGTGCCTTATACTTTATGTCTAATTTCACTTTGACATTTTCCTAAGTGAAAAGGGTGAAATTTGTCACTTGAGTGAAAAGTGACTATTAATTTACTTTGTGGGCGAATTGAGGGACATAAAGTGAACTATGGAAACTTAACCCAAAGTGGGTTTTGAGTTGAGATTCTTTTTGAGAGATCTCAACCATTGATTAGGGATGGCTTGGGATGATCCTAGCCATCCACTTTTTAGGTTTCCTTGTGATTCCTTTAAGAGGGCGCATAGGGCATTTGGAGGCTTATTCACTTGTATGTTCACCAAGAGAGTTTGGAGAAGGGCAAGAGGATGAGAATGGAAGCATTGGAAGAGGAGAGCTTGGGTGCCTCAATCCATGGAGGAGCTATGGCATCTTAGACCCTTGTTTATTTATGGTGATCAATATTGCTTGGAGGAGGCTGCACATGTGGAGGAGGGCGCACCACTAGCAGGTAAGAGAGGGACTTGTGCTATTTCAGATATGTTTGGCTCATGTTGGAGGAGACACACAAGAGCAGATTTGTGTGGAAGGGATTCTTCACTGGGTCAAAGAGGAAGGAGGGCACATCATTTCTGTGTATAGAACAACAAGGGAAGAGGGCACACTAAGCTTAGGCGCATTTCTCTTTTTGGAACTCCAAAGCTTCTCATGAGGAGTTGCTATTGTAATAGGTTCCATTGTATTAGCTTACTTGTTGTATTCATTTCTTAAAATCATCATTATATATACTTTTATTCCAAATTGGTTTTACCTGGGGGGGTTTTATCCAGGGTCATGTTGACCAAAAATACTTGTGTTCATTTCATGCATGCTTAGAGTATAGATCAACTTGTTAGAGTTGTAAAGATCAAGAGGAGTGTTATTTGTTTTGAGTATATTGCATGTGCTAATCATTGCTATGAAAAACATTTGCAAGGGCACCTCAAAAGAACTCTTAACCACAAAAATTATCAGCAGAAAGTTACCAAACAGTTTGCTGTCCTAAAAGACAGCAAAATACAGTTTTGGAAGTTCAAACTTAGAGCTAAAATCTGATCAAAGACAGATCAGTTTTATCAGCCTGATAGTACCTCGTTTCTCTACAGTAGAGACATAAACTTTTTAAGAAGAAACATCCCTATAGCAAGAGAAGTGGATAGATTCATGATGAAAAGACTCTAGCCAATGTCTAGATCACATGAAGTGTCAACTTCTTGGTTTATCACCATGAAAGTGCCAATGCTAAGCTTGATAATGTCCTACAATGATTGGCCTAGGCCAAGAGGGCTCAATTACGCTATCTTGGTTGAGTGTTGGGAAACATGCTTCTTCTTGATAGCTTTTCATGCAATGTCAAGTTAGAAAGAGAAAGAAACTATATTAAGTCCACAAGTGACCAAATTAGGTCAATGGGACTCGAATGTACATTGAGTGACAACAACAATGAGGGAGTGCCTAGAGAATATCCAAAACCAATAAGGGTCAAAATAAAAAATTTAACAGGGAGTGGACCCAAAATGGTAAATTTTGTACAATGCAGTAGAGACATAAACTTTATAAGAAGAAACATCCCTATACCAAAAGAAGTGGACAGATTCATGATGAAAAGTGTAATATCCCTGATCCAATTGATCTGGATATCTACTGCTGAACTACTGTTTTATCACTCGGATCTGATACTCTGGGGGGTTTCTGGATGCGTTTGAGTTAATGTCTGAACATGCTTGGTGATTTTCGCATGTGTGTTTCATTCATTTAGTTTTTAGCAGTATATATGATGCATGCAAAAGAAAGGACACCACAACTCACTAATATGTATTATGAGGAAAAAGCAAGAAATACAATAGTATGTTGGAAGTAGATAAACTAGTCATCAGTTAGATCTCATGGATCGTCACTGGAATACAAAGCAACTAACAAGAAATACCCGTGATTAGAAGATGAAGGCTTATCTGTGCATGCACGGATAGATCGACAAAACGTAGTTTCGAAAGCTCACGACAATTGCTGCAGATACTGGAAAACTCACCCTGATGGCTATACTCGTCAGAACGGACTGGAAACTATCCCAAAAGGAGTGCCCTGGCCTCTAGGCTGATCCTTGTAAGATTCGCATGTCAGATTGAAGATCCGATCTCTGAAGCTCCGGATGTCACCCCTTGGGGGTTTGCACACCTCCTGGGCTGTGGGAGTGTGTCCTAGTGATCCCATCGGTGAAATTTGACGATATATGTCTCGAAACGATCGTCGTGGTCTCCTTTGTAATGGGTCTGAAGGGTTTCCTCGGATCTGCTCCGGAATACCCCTTGGAACCCCAAATGTACTTCCTTAAGAGTTGTGCACTATTTGGCTATTTGCTGTGCTCTGGGAGATTCCACCGTCATAAACTGATGACTGGTGGCTCAGAAGATGTGCCCTGGCTAGCTCTCAGCTGAGTCGAAAGGAATTTGCAAGATACTCCTTTGTCTTGTGTGACCACACAAACCCTCTCTCTAACCCTTGCGCCCCCTCTGGCTGAGTTGCGCAATCACTGCAAACTGGATCTCCTGAATAGCACGGTGAAATACTTGGATGGGATCTCCGATAGGCTAGGGTGTGTCTCTCAACACCGAAATCGATCAATGGTGGTGGTTTCCTCCAGAAATCCATAAAACAAGGGGGTTGATTTCCTCCTCCTCTAGAACTATCTCAACATCAAATCATAACATAATGAGGAATTAGGTCGAATTCCTCCCTTTATACTTTTCCCGATCTAATTCACCGTTGACATCACTTAAGTTAGGCGCTTTGCCTCCTAAGGTGAGTAATTAATTAATTAAGTTCCCCCTTAACACCTTTTCATTCTATTTCTCCGTTGACTTAGGCTTAAGTGACTTTTCCTATGCTTTTTGGCTTAATTCATCGTTTAGCCACCAAATCACCCTTATTTCTCCTCTTATTCTCTGTTTGTGCTTGACTATACTCTTCGGGAACAAATAGACTACCAAGTCACT
>SNQJ01S0020617.1:44908-56474 GCA_010110895.2 Picea sitchensis
ATTTAATTCTGGGTCTCAATAATAACTGTTGGGGCCGACTTCTTATTCTGCCTATTACAATTGTCCGATGACCAATCCGCAAAAGGGGATTTGGTCCTAATACAATTACCGACATGATTAATCCACAATGGGGATTAATCCTGTGAATAAAATAACAATAATAATAAGAATATTCTTCGCAGTTACATTATTTTAACAATGAACCCCTGGAGGGCGTACTTGTTGTTGCTGCAGGACTTTGCCCGGTGGATAGGTACATATGGAGGAATGAGTAGCTTGGACCTCCATCGGTTGAAAGCCCACAGATGGATGCTGTGACCCTAACCAAGGGCAGAGAGACACCAGAGGCTTGCACCAGGAAGAAGGATGTTTCCCCCGAGACACTCTAGCAGGCATAGACCCAGGGGGGTCTTGCCTTTCCACCAGGATTGACCCTTGAGAGCCCATGATGTCATCATTTTGACCCTAGACGTCATCCAGTTAGGGTTTGAATTTATGAGGGCAGTTGTGTGCTAGTTGGCACGTGTGGCAGCATTCAGGAACTTTGGAGGTCAAACGTTCTACATTTGACGCCTAACGTTCCACCCTAGGGGCCTAACGTTACCCTAGAAGGGCATGACGTCACCCTTGGAGATGAAATTAGGGTTTAATTATTGTCATTTATGTAAAAACTGGATTTCAAATGTAATTTGGCCATGTCAGCCTTTTTATGACGTAATTTTAATTAAAGGTCATTGATACTGTATAAACAGAGAGAGAAAACTCTCATTTTTTCATCATGAACTCATCATACAAGTGCGTGGTCTGAAATTCGGCCCTCTTTAAGGGTTATTGGCTGAACTAATTAGTGCACAACTTCTTGGAGAGACAATTTTTGGTGTATCTTGGCTATTTTTCATTGTGGAGGATCTTCAACTAGGGTTTGGCTTGATTATTCTTGGTGAAGTAAGTAGAAAATCTGCAATTTGTTTATGTTAATGAATGCTTGTGGTAAATTTTACTTGGTTCATGTTAAAGATTATGAAATTGCTTGCTTAAAACCCTAGGAGGGAAACATAAGTTATTATCTTTTTCTCTATAGTTTTCCACTTGTTTAAATTTCTCAAAGTGCACCTTGTTTAGAAGTAGCTACTAGAGCCCTAAAATGCTAGCACTCTAGTAGCCCTACTCTAATTGCCTATTGCATATATTATTTCCAAATTGTCTAAGGAAAGAGAATTCGCTAGGGCCTAAGTTTCCTTACTTTCTAGCCAATTTTCTTTTAGGACTTGGATGCTTGAGGCCTTGGGTTACCAACACCTCCTCCATCCATTCCATCTCCTTTGATTAAATACTATCATTGCTATTTTGCTCTAAGATTTGCTGTTACTATTGTAGACTCCATTACGCTATAAAGACACTAGTCCACTCACTATAGTGATTGATTGATCAAAACAACTCTCAAACTATCTTCCTTGAAACATTTACTAACTTCTACTAACCTTAGACTAGACTAATCCATTGACTAACTTGCTGCTGTTGCAAAAGATTGCTACAGCCATCTAACAACAGCAAATTCATCTCAAAAGTAACATTAAAAGCTATTTAGACATTGCCAATTTTGCTTCTGACAAGTTGTTATCATTCTGTCAACTTAGAGCTATATTTTCTTCTCATTTTCAAGCATTCTTAAGGCATGATTGTTGTGGCTGTTACAAAATATTCATTGCTGTTATAAATAATTACCTTGCTGCAGTTTTATATCAGCTTACTTATTTTTCAGAGGTTTATGGTCTTATGAAGCACTAACATCATACGGTACTTGGAAATTGCACTCTTTTCTATTTGTTGTCTTGTTCTGGGCAGGTACACCTTATTTACCCTTTGCTTCATCTCTATAAAACACAAAGAACCTCTGACTTGAGTGACCTTTGAGAGGGGTGGGACTTTCTTATATCTTTTACCTTAGCCTTCTCAAACCCTCAAGTCACTGGGGACGTCTCCCTTGGGGTACTGTGATATACTCCTAAATAGAAAGGGGTTTCCTATTAAGGTGACAGTGATAGGTCACTCCCTGTTACGCCAATCTTGCATCCACTTGCCTTGGGCTATGGGCAAGTACAAATTGTGCGATAACAAGGCCATCAACTACCTGTCAACATGCGAATCCCTCTCATGCACCCCCAATCCTCTAGCAATTGAAACAACTTGAACTAGGTCAACTCCCTCATCTCGAGAGAATCTTGAAGCAAGAGGTAACTCCCTCTATTTGAGAGAATCCATCAACCCTGCCCTTGTGTTATACAAAACTCCCATCAACTACAATCATGGAATCAATCCTGTTATCGCACAATTTGTAATTAGGTCAAAGGGCTAAAGGATAGAGGTCAAACTGGCGTAACATGAACCTTCCCCACCCAATGTCACCTCAATGGGCAGGTTCTTTCTATTTAGGGAGGTTAACTCAGGGGAGACGTCCCCGGTAACCTGGGGTTTTGAAGAGGCTGAAGTATAAAGGACAAGTCAAAAGTTCCTCCTCACAGATTACCACCAAGGTCAGAAAGTCCGGCTAATCAGCCAATAAAGAAGTGTATGCCCAAATGAGAACACCTGCCTGGAACAAGACAACAACAAATAATATACGCAGGCTATAATTCAGTGGGTTAGTACTTCATGTGACTATCTGACAATAATATATAAGCAATGTGAAACAACAGATATTAATGAGATAACGTTTTGTCAATATAGCAATGGAGAAGTATCAATTCATCAATAACTACTGAGATGATGTAATCAACAATGTATTTAACCAATCTTTATTCAATAAATGCTTTCAATCATCATCTAGTTGCTTATCATTCAAAGATGCTGTGTCAAGATGGAATAACCAAGTGTGACGTCGGCCTAGTTAGGGTTTCAAAATTTAAAGTTTTGAGAGTTGGTTTGAGCACTATCACTTCAACGTTGTGTGTCTAAGATTAGTGCCTAAGGGTGGATGGAGTCAAATAAGGAGAGGACGCAAAGTTGAAGGGATGAAGGCTAAGGACANATTTTATTAAGGTTAATTTTGTAATTAATTAGTGAAAGTGTTTGGCCCCCTTATGTATTATTCACCAATCTAAAACTTGTCGACTGGGTGTGCCACAGATCCAACAAGGCGAGTTGTCAGGTGATTTGACACACTCCACCCAGGGTAGTGGTTTTAAACGAATAGTACCACTCGGAGATTTCCCTAATTATACTAGCAAGGTTCAATTACTTTGATGAAAATGAAAATAGAGATCACACACCCTGCTTTGTAATTGAGGCACTTGTACAAACACTTTGAAAGAAAGAAATGAATTGCAACACTTAAGTTTATATACCCTGCTTTGTATTTGAGAGCGAGATCAACAAGATATTTCTTGAAAAATGTTGTTGCAAAACTGAAAAGAAGAAGGAAAATTACTTGAACTAATATTGCATGAGAAATCTGAAAATTGGTTTAACATGCATGAAGTTAGAGTGTTGTAGTGTGTTTGATATATTTGACTTGTGTATTTGATCGTTATATCTTAAGCATGCACAACTCAAAGAGAAAAAGGACAAACCACAACACCAATCCCCCTAAGGGGATGAAGAAACAGGGCACAAAGGCCCGCTTTTATTACTTATTACAATGGAGAACTTAGTGTTCTATTTGAGCTTTTAGCTCTCTTAGAGGAAAAGGAGACCTTATTAATGGATCATAGAGATGAATACAAGATGAAAAGAATAAATGAGACACTTCGTTTTGACGAAGTCACAACCCCCCAGGGTCCCTGAAAGTCTTGAATTTCACCCAAAACGAGCAGAATCTCCTCTTGTATCTGTTCTTGCTTCAACAAAACAGCAAACAGATGAAGTTAGAAATGATAGAAAAGAATTCTAAACAACTAAAAAAATTACCAAAAATTTTTAGGAATTTTTCCAAGGCAAAAGGCAAAATTTTAGGGTTTTTTAAGGCTTTAAACAATCCTAAATTAGGCTCTTTTTAAAGACTTTTGTTTGTTGTTTTAGGACAGCCAACATACAATCTCTAAATAGCTTGATAAACAATTTGAGCTAGGCAAAAATTCTTAATCTAAAACTTAGATGAAAAAGACTAAGTAAATTGCTTCAAACTTTGTCTAGATCTACCTTTAAAACTGACAAATTTCAGCCTAGATCTAGCAAACCATGCATGCAAACCTTTAGATGTTTTAAGAAGGAAATATTGACTTATTCTAACTTGCATGCAATCAAGGAAAAGAGAGTAGGGGAAAGAGTTTTATCAAATTTGAGTTTTCGCTTGAGCTTAGAAAATTTGAGCTATGGGGCTCTCCTTGATGTGAAGAAGAGAGTGAATGTCTTCTTGAAGAACTCCTTGGAAAGAAGAGAGGAAGAAACCGAGCTCCTTTGCCTCTCCAAGAGATTGGTGCTACCTGCAAAATTGATACCTGCATGTTCCTGTATTTGGTGTTTCTCTAAACAACAAGTTTCAAGAGCACATTAGTTTAAGCAAAAACACACATGCTATTAAATATTTGAGTATAGATCAACAAGTAAATTGCATAATAAACAAATTAAACAACTTACTCCATCTAGATGACAATATCCCTATGATTAGCCAAATAGCAAAGATACTATGCATAAAATCAATACAACATCACCTCATGTATTCAACATCCATCCACACATTAACTCCACACACCAAAGCTAGCTCCAAAGTCTTTATTATTTCAAAAGAAGATACAACAATACAATGCTTGCTTGCCCAAGATTCGACTAACTCATGAGGAGGTCGACCCTCTCTTAAATAGGAATGGAGGTGATAATCCCTAGGTGATGCATGCGCTTAGGGTTAGGTTTAGGGTTTAGGTAATGCGTGGGGATGAGAGAGTGGCGCACTAGATGAGGAGGAGATGCGTGGGAGTGAAGGGGAGTAGGTGTATAGTTAAGTGGAGATGTAGGTAGATGAAGGGGAGTGGGAGTTAGGTAAAGGGGAGATGAGTGGGAGTGAGTGCGAGTGAGAGAGGGAGTTAAGGGATGTGTGGGTCCCTTAACTAATGCGCTAGGGTTTAGGGAATGCGCCACTTAGGATGGGAGTCGAGTTCCTTCATTGGTAACTCCTCCCAACTCCATGTCATCTAACTAAGTCGACCTCCCCATTAGTTAACTCACCTTGAGCCTTTAGTCAACTAGGGACACACAAAAAACGTGTTTAAAACATGTTTCCCAGTTCTCCTAAAATTTAGGAGATTTAATTAATTACCTATTTTCCATATTTTTCGAGTAATATTGACTTTTTTAATGATAATAATCACTTATTAATCTCGAAAGATGGGAAATAGGGGTTTACATCATACTTCGGACTGGAAAACGGCTGTAAATATGGCATCTGACAATGTTTGATGCCATATTTTTTACATTTATTGACTCAGAATTAATAAATTCCATTTTTGCGGGAATTTAATTAATTCACTGAAAACTTTAAAAAAACCTATCAGACTTAGCCGCAATTTCCAAATGACTCAGACACTATGTTCTAGTATGAGTTTATATACAGTTTGACACTAGACATTAGATTTTCCATACCAAGACCTGCTTGTCAACACATGCTCCGGCTTTGGAGCAAGTCATCTGAGTGAAAAAACTTAGAAATTATTTAATCGCTCACTAAGGCAAGCAGAAAAAATAATTAACAAGTAGAAAAAAACACTCTGAAGTATGTGTCCACTCCTAGATCAAGGGTGGCCAATAGCCTTTTACAGGATCTCATACTTAGGACATTTATTACAATGGTGGAAATGCGGGAAAAAGGGGCCCTTTTAAGGCCTGCTGAATCACTGAAATCTGCATATATGAGCATTGATTGCTCATTCTCTTGCGGCTCTTCACGAAATCCAGCTTGTGCAAACTGGTGGATAACACGACCCACCCAGAAATTACAGCACCTCGAAAAACATGCAAACAACCTGTTGTACGGACTGTTTTGTATGGCCTAGCAACAACAAAACAATCTTGAAAATTGTGCCAAGCCCCACCTTGATTTTCGTGCCCTTTTCACTTGTTGTATGAGTTGTACGGATCCGTACAGTACGACCTCCCACAACAGAAAAATAACTCAGCAATGAAACATAAATGCTCCCTTGGGATTTGTGCCCACTTTGTCTTGGGAAATGTGCCCTTTGCCGCCCTATTTTTCCTATCTCAAGCCTACTCAAAAATTCTCTCTCAATCTCCTCTCTTGTGTCTTGCACAATACCCAATGACCTTTTACCTCCCAAGTGTCTTTTCACCTTCCCCAACCCTATATCCAAAGGCCAAGATCTAATCTTGCATTTTGGAAGATCAAGAGTCATGATTCATTCCCTCCAAAATGAATCATTTAAAATATTAAAGTAATTTCACTTTATTACATAAGTGCACTTTATGAAATAAAGTCACTTTAAAATTAGAAGGTACATTTTATTAAAAAGTCACTTTAATAAAAGAACCACTTTACAACTTTATAAAAACTCATTACAAAGTTAAGTGCCTAGTAGTGTCAACATAAGGTAACATCCGCATACAAGACAAAACATGCGGAGTACCTCCCGAGCTAAAAAGCTAACACCAAGAAGGTGCATCCCGCACACTACGCCCTGGCATTTGGCCTCTCTGTAAGAGATAGGGGACAACTTGGGGACAATAGGACCTTATAACTAAATAATGCCTAATGGTTAAGAACATGTGTTTCCTCTTAAGAGGTCACAGGTTCAAATCCAGAGGGGGGTAGGGTATGTATAACTTCATAGACTTTACCAGTGAAATCGCTGGGTGGAGGGGGGTCCCTTGTCCCACAAACAAGGGGGTCTCATACACCAATTTGGTGTGCTGGCTTGGCCGTGACCTTAAAAATAGATTATTATTATTATTATTAATCAATATAGTTCATATACTTGATATGGTTTTTGATGATTACAAATGAGGAAAAGACTAAAACATATAAGAGTGGGATTTAGATTCCCCCAATCCCATAAAAACATGGGACCACAAAGCCCACCTACTAACCACCCACTAAAGGTGAGTCATAAATGACATTAAGGACCACGAGTCAAGACTAGCCAACATATCTCCAACAACTTGTCTATCTCGTGACATATATGACTTTTGTATCTCACTTTCAAAATGAATATCTCCAATTGTATCTGCCTCTCTCTCTGCAGTTCTGTGTAAAGTGTGTGTGTTCACACCCGCATATTTTTATAGAGATTAAGCATTAACATAAAAATGAAACGCCTTGATAAAGTTTAAACTTATATGCAATGCATTTCAACTTGCCTGGTCAGTATTGACATTTCTCACTCAAAGTACTAATGCACCAAATAAATACAGAGACAACAAAAAGTACAGAAAGTGAGGACTTCTGAAAATTTCTTAGTATTATGTCAGTTTAGTAAGTATCCATATTTGTTGTAATAATCAATGGGTGCTTAATTAAGATATTTCAATAAAATTTTCACAATTGCATAACAATGACTTCAATGATCAAACAATTGATTTGGTGGTGCTGCATCAAAGTCCAAAGAACATAACAAGAAGGGTATATAGAACTAGATAAATTTGTGAAGAATCATATAACAAAAGTCAGCTAAGTTTAAATAATCATACTAATCCATTTACAGAACATTAAAAATATATAAAATTCCACAACGTATAACCATGAAACACTTTAAGTTGCTAACATGTTACCATAAAAAAGGAAAACAAATGATAAATGACAAGTAATAAAATGAAATGATAAGAATTTTGAGCATGAATATTGATTGCAAACACTATTTAAGTTGATAAATGTCTCCCAATAATTTGAAAAAGAACAATATTATAAAATAGAAAGACATTGTAGGGTTTTGGTTACATCATAATTAAATCAAATACCTTCCCCTGCAGCAATCAAGGAAAGCGCATGTGCAGGAGATAAAACAACTTCCTCTTTAATACCTTCAACATACGTACCCTGCAAGAATTGAATCCATATATATCATCAAGGTATGCAGTCAGTCCTTTGTTTCTTGAAAGTTGAAATAATGCAATATTTTAGATTTAACCTATATAAGTCATATAGGAACTAGTTGTCCATATTATTTTATGCAAACTGAACAATAACTTCCTCACCAAATTTCAGAAGCTATGCATATAATTTAATAAATGACAAACATATGGTATTGATTCAAAATTCTGTGATTACTCTATATGAAGACTAACACACATCCCTCTCCTCTTTTCTTATCAATATTTATTCTTTATACTCTTGTGATCTAGACATTGGCTATGGTCTTTTTGTGATGTCCCGTTCCCAAGAGTAGGCCAGCAGGGAGTGACTTAGTAGTCTATTTGTTCCCGTAGAATATAGTCGGGCATAAACAGGGAACAAGAGGAGAAATAAGGGTGATTTGGTGGCTAAAGTTCCTACGCTGCGGGGGATGCGATCTTGTATGATCATATCCATAAATATGTGGTCAAAAGGTGGGATAATTTGAATGTTCCACTCCATGCCTTGGCATATGTCCTTACCCCAAAATATTATTCTTCATCTTGGTTAGCCCAACCAGCACCTGGGGGTGGGGAAAGGAGAAAACCACACACACATCTAGAGGTGCAAAATGGATAAACGCTTGCATTGGACAAGTTGGTACCTGATGAAGAGGAGTGTGCTCAAGTACGAAGCGAATTGAGTAAATACATCAGTGAGCATGGAATCTTTGGTAACTTGCATGCAACCAAAGATCAAGACAGGATGGGTTCTATCGAATGGTGGAACATGTATGGCTCCTCTGCCAACAATTTGCATAAATTGGCGGTGAAGGTGCTTTGTCAGGTTGTTAACACCTCTTCTGCAGAGAGGTGTTGGAGCAACTATAGCTTCATCCACAATGTAAAGAGAAACAGCTTGAATGCAGACCGGGCTGAAAGCTTGGTTTATGTGCATTACAACTTGAGGTTGTTGTCGCATTATTGTGATGTAAGGGAGAAGAGTGCTTTATATAACCATAAAAGAGATATGAATTGGGACAACAATCCAGAGTAGACTAATCTGGAGGATGGAGCCATTGTTTTAGAATGCTTGGAAGAGGAACTTTTGGGTGATCGTGATGGTGATCATATTCCTGGGGGAGACATGCCACCCCCATCCACTAGCGGTGTTCCAAATTCAACAATTTTACTTTTCATCTTCATAGTGTCCATTGTCACGTGGGAGCCATTCAGTTGTTGGTCGTGTTCCACATTCACGTCCACCTGTTCCTACTTCTCTTCAAAGATCACGGGATAAGAAACTAGAAGCTTTTCATGGCAAGAGGAAAACTTAGAGAATAGTACTTAGTACTTGCTACTATATACTAGATCTCTTTTTTTGTTTCCTATTTAGAAGTAGTCTCTAGATTCTAGAACTTCGTACTTTGTGTTGAGTCTTGAGTCTTGAGTCTTGAGTCTTTATTATGGCTTATTCTGTAAATAATGAAGTTTGAAGATGAACATTATATGACAATTTACCTTTGAAGTTTGAAGTTTGAAATTTGAATTTTGACGTTTTGAACTTTGAACTTTGAACTATTCAATGAATCTTACAACTCTTTGGTAATGAATATGATGCTCTAGAGTCTAGAGTCTAGACTCTATTTCATTTTGTGGTTGATGTCTTTTACAATCTATTGATGACAAATGTTTATGATTAATGTTATATGTGTACTAAATGGTTGACAGTTGATGCTTTAATGATCATGATTCATCACTAATCAATTAGTTAAGTGTTCTTATATCTATGTTTTCATGTTTTATGCAAATGATTCAACATTCTACATGTTTTTTTATATATATGCATCAAAATATATATTTTTTATGTATTATATAAAAAACGCTCCCACTATTGCTTCTCGATTCCGCTCCCTGCTCCCAACAGCCATGGGCTAAACGATGAATTAAGCCAAAAAGCATAGGAAAAGTCACTTAAGCCTAAGTCAACGGAGAAATAGAATGAAAAAGTGTTAAGGGGCGACTTAATTAATTAATTACTCACCTTAGGAGGAAAAGCGCCTAGCTTAAGTGATGTCAATAGTGAAATAGATTGGGAAGAGTATAAAGGGAAGAATTTGACCTAATTCCTCATTATGTTATGATTTGATGTTGAGATAGTTCCAGAGAAGGAGGAAATCGACCCCCTTGTTGTTTTGTGGATTTCTGGAGGAAACCACCACCATTGATTGGTTTCAGTGAAATACCATCCAGGTATTTCACCGTGCTATTCAGGAGTTTACAGTGATTGCGCAGCTCAGCCAGTGAGGGCACAAGGGTTAGAGAGGGTTTGTGTGGTCGCACGAGACAAAGGAGTATCTTGCAGATTCCTTCTCATTCAGTTGAGAGCTAGCCAGAGCACATCTTCTGAGCCACTAGTCATCAGTTTATGACGGTGGAATCTCCCAGAGCGCTGCAAACAACCAGATAGTCCGCAACTTTTGAGGAAGTACATTTGGGGTTCCAGGGGGTATTCCGGAGCAGATCCGAGGAAACCCTTCCGACCCATTATAGAGGAGACCAGGACGACCATTTCGAGACATATATCGTCAGATTCCACCGGTGGGATCACTAGGGCGCACTCCCACAGCCCAGGAAGTGCACAAACCCCCAAGGGGTGACATCCGGAGCTTCACAGGTCAGATCTTCAGTCCGACAGTTACCAGGATCAGCCTAGAGGCCAGGGCACTCCTTTTGGGACATTTTACAGTCCGTTCTGACGAGTATAGCCATCAAGGCGAGTTTTTCAGTATCTGCAGCAGTTGTCGTGAGCTTCCGGAACTGCGTTTTGTCGATCTATTCGTGCATGCACAAATCAGTGTTCATCTTCTGATCACGGGTATTTCTTGTTAGTTGCTTTGTATTCCAGTGACGATCCATGAGATCTAACTGATGACTAGTTTATCTGCTTCCAGTATATTATTGTATTTCTTGTTTTTTCCTCATAATACATATTAGTGAGTTGTGTTGTCCTTTCTTTCGCATGCATCATATATACTGCTAAAACATTAAATGAATGAAACACACATGCGAAAATCACCAAGCATGTTCACACATTAACTCAAACGCATCCAGAAATCCCCAGAGTATTAGATCCGAGTGATAAAACAGTAGTTCAGCAGTAGATATCCAGATCAACTGGATCAGGGAATATTTCAGTGGTATCAGAGCCTTCTTCCTGCCAGCCTATGAAGAAGTGCTTCTCATGACCCCATGATTCCGGGAACAGGTGAAGAATACTCAGAGGGTCGAGGACATATTGGGGACGAGTACATCGAGTACCGTAGAGGTCATAGCAAAGATAGGAGAGATATAAACCAAAAGGATTACACTCCCACACTCGATCAGATACAGAGCCAAAGTTAGAGGATAGAGAACATACCATTTCGGACACAAAGGCCGAGATAGATAGGACTATGGGTGACAGGCGTGAGACACCTGAGGGCAAAGGGAAAGGCCCCGAGACACATGTTGACAGTACGCAGGCCATGTTGAATGACCTAACTAGAGGACAAAGGGACATGATGAATGCCAT